>JAWQFJ010000888.1:82500-90000 GCA_034096865.1 Theodoxus fluviatilis | reverse complement strand
ATATCTCAAAAACTACTGGACGGATTTCCTTGAGATTTTGCACACTGACTGGAAGTTAGGTCCCATTCAATATTATCAAATTTTCAGAATCGAGGTTTTAAAAGAAAGTGACTTTTTTACATTTTGGTGTTTCAATGAAAACAATTCAACAGACTCCATTTTGCAAAATCTGTGACGTCATCATTTGACGTCGTATAACGTGACGTCATTTGCGAGTAGAATTTTCAGGATAATGGATTTCGTACACTCCGAAGCACCTCCCTCCATAGTCAATAGATGTGAGAGCCTAATCGAGTCAAACTCTTTTCCTACGTTCACAAAACAGCATTTGGCTTCTTTGTATTATGAACGTCTACCAGCAGACGCAAAAAAGCGATACTACGCTGTGTTGGCGTCAAATTCATTCCATTTGTGAAACCGGTAAAGTATATGTACCATCTAGATCGTTGCCTTCGCTGGTTGAAAGCCTGGAATGAGGGTGAAAAGGGCACGATTCTAACGCACTTTAGCCAGCACTCTCCAGCCATGAAAATAGACGCCGACACGTGACGCAGATTCTCGCACTCAGCTGCGTGATTCGGGTGTAATACTGCCAATAAACGTCGTTAAGCTTAAGATTACACCCGAATCACACGGACCGTTAAGGTGCATGGAGTACAGTACCGGTCAAAAGTCACAACGACCACCGACACCGACCATTTCAGCCTTCTTCATGATGCGTTAGAATTTTGCCGTTGTCGTGGTGGAATCGCCTAGCGAACTAACTGAATGTCGACACAATCACTCGGCACTGTTGCACATTTGCAGTCAACGTAAGATCTCGTACGACGATTTGATTCAAGGCCTAGTGCTAATTGTTTTGATGGTCTGGTCTCAGTGTCACAAAAATATGATGATTTAATCAATCCCTGTCCCGGAAATGTTGGGGACAACGACCATTAATTTTCAGCGTAATGACATCGAGTCAAACAGAGTTATCTATCCTACTTCAGCAAAACGCTTCGATGTTGAACCTCTACCAGCAGACGCCAAAATGCGATACTATGAGAAGAATATTGACGTTGATGGGTTAGATCCGTATGAAATACCAAACAGTTCATGCTATCATCCATTTTTCTACAATTTACAGTGCAAAATACGAACCACGGGGGTTTATGACAAGGTCGTTATAAATGCTTCATATACATACACGTTTTCAATGGCACAGTTGGTAGAGTATTGGGCTCTTGGTCATGCATGACCAGGTTCCATTCTGTGCTGACACTTTTTTTTCTTCTCTTTTTTCGAGGGGTTGTGGGTTCGAACCCGACCTGGTTTTTTGTGTTTGTGTGTGTGTGCATTTTTTCCTCCTCTTTTCTCGAGAGGTTGCGGGTTCGAACCCAATCTTCTTTTTTTTCTCCAAAACCTGGAGGTTCAGCGCCAGCGGTTTTTATTGGCACTTTCTACCATGAGATATAGTCACTTTTAGTGGTTCACTACCCCATTTTGGTCACATTTCATAAGGGTCAAAGTGACCTTGACCTTGATGATATGTGACCAAATGTGTCTCATGATGAAAGTATAACATGTGCCCCACATAATTATTAAGTTTAAAACAGTTATCTTCCATAGTTCAGGGTCAAGGTCACTTCAAAATATGTATACAATCCAACTTTGAAGAGCTCATGTGACCTTGACCTTGAAGCAAGGTCAACCAAACTGGTATCAAAAGATAGGGCTTGCTTTGACCTATATACCACTTGTAGCTAAGGTCGCCATTCTCAATAACGTGGGAGAAAATTGGGAAAATGTGAAAAATGACTGTTTTTGAGACCACATTTATGGCTCCTGTGACCTTGACCTTGAAGCAAGGTCAAGTCACTATGTATGTTTTTTGAGGCCTTGTCATCATACACCATCATGCCACATTTGGTGTTGATAGACTTAATAGTCTCCGAGAAAAATCCAACGTTTAAGTTTTTTACGGACGCCCGGACGGACGCCCGGACGGACGGACGACACGGCTCAGTACATAGACTCACTTTTGCTTCGCATGTGAGTCAAAAATGGGTGAGATATACTCGACTAAACACTGTAGTCTCCAATAATGTCATTTAGAAAATATTTTTAAATGCCCATAATAAACAGAACACTTTTCTAGATCCTTTGCTAGGTGTGTGATGAAATTGTGTAATTAAGCATGGTTAAACACAGAGTTCTGTAAAAGCAACTGAGTACAGTATAAACAAATAGACAGAGAGCTCAAATTCATAAAGATCTCCAAAACACTGAAGTTGACTCCCATGTTATGTGCCGATATATCATATCAAGCTGAGGAGCTGTATCACATTCTGTTGCAAGGGGACACACAAGTGGAGGAAAGTGGGGAGGAGAAGCAGCAGGGAACCACTGTGCAAGGTGACTACTCCAGTCAGGAAGATCATGAGGCAGACACACACATGGAGGAAAGTAGGGGAGGAGAAGCAGCAGGGAACCACTGTGCAAAGAAGACCACTACTCCAGTCAGGAAGACCATGGGGAGGACAGCGCGGAGCAACAGGGAAACCCCTACCTGCCCCTGTAGTGCAGAGCCTCCACACGGAGCAACAGGGGAAGAGAAAGACACCCCTACCTGCCCCTGTAGTGCAGAGCCTCCACACGGAGCAACAGGGGAAGAGAAAGACACCCCTACCTGCCCCTGTAGTGCAGAGCCTCCACACTGGCAGCGTGGTGCGTCTCCCAGCGGAAGTCCCCCGTGTACAGCACCGTCCCCTCCTCCCCTTCCATCAGCACCCTGCAGCACAGCAAAGTGGGCAGAGGTGCTTATCAAATGCAGCACAAAGCAGCGCTGGTGATGCCAATGACAGCAGGCAGTCACTACTGCTGCTGTGGAGGTCAATGTGAGAATGGCAATCCTATTTATATTTCAGGGATATGGGTGATATTAACGGGAGACACCACTACAAAAACCGTCAAAATGTCAGCTTTTGGTGATTTTGACTTAGGAGCCTTTTTTTTGTTTCAACCCTCTGCAATGTAATTCCAATAGTCTCTCTATATAAAACATGATAGAAAACATGTAAAAATGCGAAAAAAGAACCTAACCCCTTTGATAATTTTTGCCGGCACTATTGGAAATATATAGAAGATGGAAAAAGCAAGTTTTCCCAAGGTTTCTTTTTTCACGTTTTCTTGGAAACTACTTTCTGTGAACTTGAAATTATGCAGAAAATATTCAGAGCATTGTAGAGATCTGTAATGTTCATGGTGTGTTCTTTATGCATGTAGCAACATTTTGTCACATGGGTTTGGGAAATGAGCCCCTAGGTCAGCAGCTATACATTTAACAAGTTCTAAAACTGTTTTTTTTGTGTAAATAAACTAAATAAGCATCCTTTTCAAAAGTATTTGGAATTTTCCCAAAAGGATGTGACAAGTTTTAGATATTGAAATGACAAATCTAAAGAAATCAATATTTTAATTTTACTGTATAGATTCTGAGCTGTACATTTTGGAAAAAGATAGAAAATTATGTGTTATTTAAATAATTAACAGATGACCTACTTTTGTTTTTCCATTGAGCAAAAGTGGTTTTCACTTATTTTCATGTATATATCTTTGAATTGTCATGCATGAAAGTTTAAAAGCTCATTGCAGTTAAAAAAAAATGTCTCCCTTATCCATGTCTCCCCTTAAAGTTCAACTGTCACTCACAGTGTCTAGTTCCACAAGCATTTGGAGTCCTAGTCTCCAAAGCAGGTGGGAGAGTGGGAGAGTGTGAGAGTGTGAGAGTGTGAGAGTGGGAGAGTGGGAGAGTGTGAGAGTGTGAGAGTGGGAGAGTGGGAGAGTGGGAGAGTGGGAGAGTGGGAGAGTGGGAGAGTGGGAGAGTGGAAGAGTGTGAGAGTGGGAGAGTGTGAGAGTGGGAGAGTGGAAGAGTGTGAGAGTGGGAGAGTGGGAGAGTGTGAGAGTGTGAGAGTGGGAGAGTGTGAGAGTGGGAGAGTGGGAGAGTGGATCGCCCTTCCCAACGGATGAAGGAGAAGACTTACATTTTAAAAGCTTGTAGAACAAGACATCATGAGTAACAATTTGGACTTCTGTGTCACTCATATCTCTGAAATTAGCTAGAGAGTCCAGTCCCAGTATTGGAGAAATATTCCTAGTCACAGACGAAGCAATATGAGGAGAGTTGAGGCCCACTGTCTGTGTTTTTCTCAGTTTCCCGGACCACTGTCCCCAGTGCTTCTCTGAATATCTGATTTTTCTATGAACAGTTTGACAGTTTTACAGGTGTTAGAGTTACATTGAAAGTTGTTAGTCCTCCTTTGAAATTATCTTTTAAGTTATCTTTGTATCTGAAAACTAGTACACAAGAGAGCTGTGAAAATAAAATACTTTAAAAAGACTAAATTTAACCAGAAAATATATGTCAACTGTAAGCTAACATATGCCAGTTCTCATGCCATGCTCTACATAGCCTCCGCCTCTGCCCTTAAACCTCATCCCATCAAGCTGAAAATACTGAATAACAAATCAACATCATACAGTAGTACTCCGATTCAAAACACACTTCTCACATTTCTTTAACATCAAGTTCCAGAATATTCAAGCTTAAAATTATATATATATATATGTGCACGTCCACGATATTGCCTAACACTATCAAAAACTGGGGGTCTGGGTAAAGACACTTGAATAAAACTATCTAACACAGTCAGCATGCATATATTTCAAATTTATATGGGTTCTTTAAATGTTTTTGTAATGTTATGACCAATAGTTTTTATAGTTTTGCTTTGCAGAGATTCACAAAAAAATAATTAAACTCGTACGAAGCGGAAAAATGGCGCCGAAAAACGGGACATTTTGCGACGCCACTTTTGAATGCTTGTTATCTTGTGCAAATTCACCTTACAAAGTATAGATTGTGTGAAATAATTCAAGTTCAATTATTAATTTAGTCATATTTCAGTGGAAAGTCGCCACAAAATAAAAACAGAGGTAGTTCTACCGAAATAAAAAAGACCTATGCGTTCGTTACTCTCGTTTCCACCACCCTTGCTCAGAGGAAAAAAATCGAAACCAAACATGTGTACATAAATGTGTTGAAGAGAAGGTTCAAATTACTTTTCCTTTCATTAGTTTACTCATACAACTGCATAGTTTTATTCTTCTTTTGGTATTAACCAATTTCTTGGGACTATTTTGATGGTCAGCGTCGGTCGTTTCCATGCGTTACTTACGGAAGGTACGCGTGTACCAAACGTGTTGCTATATTTTTCCGCACTCGAAACGGCTACAAAGGAAGCTTTTGTCATCCTGCAGTCAATGAACACGTTTATGGAAGGATACGTCATAGTACACGCGATTTTTGACCAATGAGAAGGCTTCGTTTCCTTCATTTCCTTCTGTAACGTACGTCATTTTGCTACACATGTGCGAAGCTTTCAGTTCGTTTGATCCGTTCGATCGACCATCTTCATCCAATTTGGGTAAGTAAAGCATTCTACATTAGTTTTTTTATTAATACAATTCAATAGTTTCGTTCATGGGTCATGAATAAATACTTCATGACTAGTTTTTCTCTGGCCGTGCTTTCTCTATCCTGATCAACGCCATTCTGGTTTTGGTTTCTGGTGTTACTTTCGAAACTCAATCGTCGCGGAGGAGCTTATCACATCGATTGATTTGGTCAGAATCACATCATGTTTGTTTTCATAGAATTAAATTGATGTTCCCTCATGCTAGATATCAAAATAATACCTTTTATAATGATATACGCATGTGATCGCCACGCTGGTTACAAAGAAACCAAACACTGCTCGGCGCCATTGCAGTTTTAGTTCCTCTCTTACTTACGAAACTCGATCGCCGCGAAGGAGATTATCGTATCAATTAATTTGGTCAGGATCACATCACGTTTGATTTCATATAACTGAATTCATGTTTCATTATGCCAGATATGATAATAATGCCTTTTATAATGATGAATGTATGTGATCGCCACGTTGGTAACAAAGAAACGAAGCACATGGTCAGTGCCATTGGCATTGCTGTTTTCGTTTCTCGCTTACTTACGTAGTCAATCGCCACGGAGGGATCCATTCATTACTCAAGCTGACATTGCTATCAGGGCCAGAGTTCCACATGACACTCCCACTCCAGCTCCTGTTAGTTAGTGCCAGACTGTGGGAAAGGTTTCACACTGGGAATTATTTTGTTTCAAGACACAAGCTCCAGTTGGTGAGAAAGCCCCAGCTAACTGCGAACTCACCCTGTCGATGCCAGAGTGCAGAAGGGAATGTATGAAAATTCTCTCTGTAGCTTTTGTAGATCCATCTTTACGATGACCAGCAGTGCACTAATCAGCTTATTTAGATAAAAAAGCATAAAGTGGATCAATGTACCACATGTATGTCTTGCAAAGATGTTACAAATAACTGTTTATTTTGTTTGTAGGCCAATGCACCGGCTGTGGACTTGGACCCAGCTGCCCCTCGTGCCGCAGACCAAGCCCAAGATGTCGCAGGTGCCCTGCTGAACAAGTTGTAAGTTCTTTTGCTGCTGTTTTTTGGTAACCTAAATCTGTTCAAATTCAGGACTATGTGATAGCTATTTCCACTGAAGCAGAATTATGTAATCCAGATATTCCATTGCATAAATTATAAATTTATGTTCAATCTTCCCATTTTTCTAATCTTGACATTCTTTTTCTGTTTCTTTTCTATATATTAAAAATGTGTTTTCTTTTCTTTTTTTCTCTCTTCCACCAGAGCACCTGGTGTCTTTGTCAGAGTGCTAGTCATCCCAGCAAGTGGACGACGCGACCAGGGCAAGATCTTCATGGCCGTAGTGACGAGGATGTTGGACGAGGGGAAGCTAGATGTGACCTTCCTCCGAAACAAAGCCAGCCAGAGTTATTATACATACCCCCTGGCTGAAGATGACTCAACCATTACCATGGCTGATGTCATTGAAGTAATGCCGGAGCCGAAGCTTGGGCGGCGCGGCGAAATTTATTTTGAATGAAACGAAAAATTAAATCGTGCCAACTAAAATTTTGTGTTTGTCATTTATTTGGTCTTTTTTCTTTAGTGTGTCATTATATATTCCCTTTCTTAGGATACTAGAGTGCGCATCTCCAGAAAATTGTGTTCTAAAATGACTGGAAGTGCGCATTCATGATTTGGTTTCCATGTAACTTACGCAATATTCTTTAATTATTTGAAATGTGTTCTGTAGTACAGGCATATACATTTCATAAGCTAGAACAAGGACTGCATAGGTGTTGATTTCCATTACCTTTTTTGTAAAATTTGTTTCCATTTTGATACAGTAAAAACTGCATTATGTGTGTTTTGCGTAAGTTACGGTTTCCTCATAAGTATCACTCGATCTACTCTATCCAAAAAAAAAAATCTTTTCTTTTCTTAATAAGAAGGTTATTTGGCATCAAATGCAAACATCTACATATAAATTCTTGGCTAACTATTGTTAAAAGAGTGTTTAAAGAATGCAAGGTGG
>JAWQFJ010000888.1:15000-77500 GCA_034096865.1 Theodoxus fluviatilis | reverse complement strand
GTTCTCACCTTGATGACAATGAGACAAGAAGAAAACAGTAGATTTGAGATTGTCTCCATCGAACCTGTCAAGAGACACTTTCCTGTACTCCTTCATTCTACCACCAAAGCAGCTCATGGTTGCTTCAAGTAAGTCGTCTCAGTTCGAAGGGTTTTTTCAAGTCACATGCGCCTGCAAGAGATGGGAATAATTAATTATATGAATAGTCAAAATTCCGCTATCGCTTGCACTTTCTAGCGGGTCTTTTGCCGTTTTGGAGCCAACTGAACAAGCAATCGGATACGATCTCGACAAACAACTACAGTACAAGTGCCATTAAAATAAGTACATCAGGCTCTAAGTTTCGCAGCTAAGATCAAACTGCTCGACAGAGGTAAGAATATGATATTTTTCATCTTTCATTTTCATTAGTTTGACAGCTACTACTGGTACCTTTACACTTTCATGTGTTAGCCATGACACCGGATGTGGAGGGTTTCTGTTCTTTTTGTGGCTTGAGCTAGAGCAAGGGGAGTAATGCAACATGGCCGCCTGGAACCAACAACCCATTCGTGCTGTACTCTTGGATATCACTGGCGTTCTATACGAAAGTGGAGAGGGTGGAGGACATGCCATTGAAGGCTCTGTTGACGCTGTGGCTCGGTAACTATTGCAAACATTTGATTTCATGACTTTTGGTTTTGGCAGTACCGCATGAACGACTTTTGAGAAAAGTGGAAGCACTGGGAATTGGCGGTAAGATTCTCAGTTGACAGTTGGATCAGATATTTTTTGTCGGATAGGAGGCATAGAGTCAGAATTAATGGTGTACTATCAGATTGGTCAGCTGTGAAAAGCGGGGTGCCTCAGGGAAGCATACTCGGTCCGATTCTCTTTGTGATGTTCATTAACGACCTTCCCGATGCAGTGGAAAGTATGTGCTCCATGTATGCGGACGATACCAAACTGTACAGATCTGTAGAAAAGGAGGAAAATGGCGTAAAGTTGCAAACAGATCTAGATGCTCTGGTGGACTGGGCGGACAGGTGGCAAATGCGCTTCAATGCGGACAAATGTAAGGTGCTACACCTAGGTAAAAACAATTCTAAAAGAAAATATGAAATGAGAAAACATGGCAGTCAAGAAATTCTTGTAGGTACGTGAGAAAGTTGGAGAGAGAGCCACGCGCCGCGGTCGCGATAAGCTGTGACTGCGTTTTCGTCACGCGCTCAGTTCCTACCCAAGCGTTTTCGCGCTACGCACCTCTATTTTTAGTCTCACGCGAATACGGTGTTTTTAGTGACTTAGTTAACATTTTTCCCAGCATGCCAGTGTAAATTTTAACCGTATCCGTTTTGTGAATGCTGAGCGACAAGTGCGCGAAGATTTTGCTCATCAAAACCCCCCCTAGTTCATCTCGAACGTGAGTATCATTTTTATTCGGGTTGTTATCTTCACATAGAACAATCATTTTGCTACAAGTGTATGTAATTTGAAAGAAATATAATGACTAGGAGAAAAATTAGTCGTCCTGAAAAAAGGTAGGTATGTTAGAAAGTTGGTGAGAGAGCCACGCGCCGCGGTCGCGATAAGCTCATCAAAACCCCCCCTAGTTCATCTCGAACATGAGTATCGTTTCTATTCGGGTTTTGATAACACATAGAACAATCATTTTGCTACAAGTGTATGTAATTTGAAAGAAATATATGGGCTAGGAGAAAAATTAGTCGTCCTGAAAGAAAAAAAAGGTCGCCGATTTTCCTTTGACTGCGGCTTCACTAGGCAGATTCCAAGGTCTAAAATATTCCTCTATTGAGTATTACTTTTGTTATTAATGCATGGTATGGTGTATTTAGGGTTGTTGCTTTATGTCATGATACATGGATAATAATCATTCTTGCAATTTGCTGTACGCCTGATGCTGAGTTAGCCACAACTTCGGAGGATGAGGTAAAACATCTGAATAGTTGTGTAAACGGTAGTAATTAATTGACTGATTAATTAATTAATCAATTTCATATCTGCCTGTTATTATGTTTTATCTGTTTAATCAATAGTTCAGGTCATAAGCATTCCAAAGATATCAATTATCATTGGTGTTCTTATATCTTTGTAAAATAAAAAGTTATGAACGTTTTAGAGCTAGTTTGAGTATGAACGGCGGTAATTAATTGACTTTTTAATTAATTAGTAAAATTCAGATCTGTCTGTCAATTTTTAAAAATCTTTTTAATCAATAGTTCCAGTCATAAGCAATCCAGAGATGTCATTGGTTTTCTTATAGCTTTAAAAATGAGAAAGTTATGCAGGATTTTAAGGTTCAGTGCATGCAATTTGATCACAAGTTTTCTGTTGTTTTTATAGTAAAAAAAAGGGCCGAAATTTATTCAATTAAAAAATCATAACTTTTGAACAAATAAACTTACAGATCTCATATTTATACCACTGGAATTGTCTTTTTATTCTCTTTCCAATGATCTACTTTTAATTAATATCATTTATGTTTCATTTTTTTTCTAACATACCTACAAGAAAGGGTGACGCTTGAACTTGAAGAGACTAGAGTGGAGAGGGACCTGGGAGTGCAGATAGATAGTGAGCTGAAGTTCTCCCAACACATTGAAACGCAGGTTAACAAAGCAAATATACTATTGGGTCTCATCCGGCGATCATACGAACACACTTGGACTGTGAATCCATGAGGCTACTGTTCATAGCACTAGTACGACCGCACCTAGAGTTTGGAAATGTAGTATGGGCACCCTATCTGGAAAGAGACAAAAAACTCGTTGAGTGAGTACAGAGGAGGGCCACAAAAATAATTCCGGGATTGAAGGATCTCACATATGAACAAAGACTTGTCAAGATGAGGCTCCCTAGTCTGTGCTACAGAAGAACTAGAGGTGACCTAATAGAAGTGTACAAGTATACGCACGGCATGTACCAGATTGGAGAGAATCTGTTTTCCTGCGATGACAATAGTGTCACAAGAGGTCATGCCTACAAGCTCAAGAAAAACCGATGCAATACGGCTTTACGACAGCATTTCTTCACCCAGCGAGTTATCAACATGTGGAACAGCCTCCCGAATAGCGTAGTTGAGGCACCGAGCCTGAACTCGTTCAAGAACAGAGTGGACAAGCATCTACAAGGATATATGTTCAAGCTGGAGGAACCACTGGCGCAGATGATGCACAGCAATTAGGCCTTTTTTTCTCTCTTTTTCTTTATCTCACAAGTGTTATAGACTAGGCCTGGTAAAAGACCAGCTAGTATCCATAAGAACAATAAAAATACAGCCAGAGAACTACCAGAATCGGCGATAGGCCCTGGACGCCTAAGCAAGCCGAAGAATTCTATTCTATTCTATTCTATAAATATATATAATTATAAATCATGTTGAAATTACGGACACTGATTCAGTGAATGAGAGGTCATCAGTATCTCTCACTGTACTTATACAGTTATAGCAACACCATACTTTGTGTGAATGTAGAGGAAAATCATCATTCACTCATAATCATATATTACGTTTTGTCGTTGCCATGACGCGCAGAAAGAACCAAATGTTGTTCACACAGCTGCCTTGTTTACGTTTTGGCCCATCTTCGAAGGAGGAACTCGGGACAGGGTGAGGATAGCCGATACTGTGATAGCCTACTGTTTTATTTTTTTTGTTTCATAACAGGAAGGCAGCGGTCATACTTTTGCAGACCCAAGGCCTGCATGGCTTACAGAGATTAAGCATGAGATGTTCACACATATCAGACCGAAGCAGTACTCAAGGTGGAAGATTGGTGATGTTCTGCATGAAACTCCTAAAGTGATTGAATGAGGAATGTTATGCAAATAAGGCTGTGACACCTAGATGTGGAACCCAGAGTCAGAAGAGGTTAATTTCTGAAACATTCAAAGGTCAGAATTGGCTCAAGGTAGTAATGCTGAAACATATAGATACATCTGTGAATATTTCATGGGTAGATGGGTAGGGGTGGGGGAATAGGGGTGGGTAAGTTTGGGTGGGTGGGGGTGGGGGGTATGTGTATTGAGAGAGAGACAGAGAGAGAAACAGAGACAGAGACAGAGAGAGAGAGAGAGAGAGAGAGAGAGGAGAGGAGAGGAGAGAGAGAGAGAGAGAGAGAGAGAGAGAGAGAGAGAGAGAGAGAGAGAGGAAGGGAGAGAGGGAGAGAGAGAGAGAGGAGAGAGAGAGGAGAGAGAGAGAGAGAGAGAGAGAGAGAGAGAGGGGAGAGAGAGAGAGAGAGAGAGAGAGAGAGAGAGAGAGAGAGATTCATAAAATTGCAAACATGCCCTGTCTCCCCTCCACCCAAACCCCCATCCCACCCATTCCCCACCCACCCACTCCCTTGGGGTAATGGTGAAATGTTAATGTCAGGCCATTAAATATCCTGTGCTGAATGAAGTAAACCTATTCAACTTGGCAAAAGATAGAGATTTAGATTCTTTAAATAAACATTCCAAACATATTTTTAATGTGTTTGGTACTTAGTTTCAACAAAATATACCTGTCTCATTATTTAAAAAACAAACAACCAATGTTACTATTGTTGTTTTCTGAATCCACATCCCAGGCAGCAGTCATGCATTTTCTGTCATTATTTTAATAGGAAAAGTGCAAAGTTAGTTTTTTTTTAAATATTCAAGGATATTTTTGCAAATTCAACTGCACATTTGAAAATATGAACTACTGCAATATAAATTGTGTATTGCTGTTAAATGCTTTCTGATAAATTAATGCTTAGACACTTGTCTATACTTTTGAATGCGCTGTTTCACACTATGATTGAATATATTATGTAATACTTTGAATGTACTATATTACACAATGAATGTACTACATCACACTTTGAACATGTACTATATCACTTGAGTTTACACTGTCACACTATGAATGCACTGTGTCACACGTGACACTTTCACTGTCACACTATGCGCTGTGTCACACTATGAGTGGCCTCTCAACTTTCCCCCATGAGGAAATAAAAAGTATTTCAAACAAGACATGCTCTCTGAACATATTTCATTGCTCTTTTGCTTTAGAAAAGCATGTCCCTTGAAATCATAGGAAATCTTCATTTTATCTTGTTGTCTTTTACAAATTTTCACATCAAACTAATAGCCTGCTATGGAAGTTGTAGAGGTTTCTCCTCATGTACATGTACTACCAAAGATCATGGTACCACTAGCCAAACCCAGGTTTCCCTCCTCCCCACCCCAACCCCCTCCCCCCAACTAGCTACACACAATATCCTTCCCACCCACCCCTCCATCCCCCCACCCCCAATCCACCCTCCCCCCCAACCCCCCCCCCCCCCCCCCCCCCCCCCCATCCCCACACAAACACACACACAGAAGCACCTCCGTCTCCCAATCCTAACCCTCTCCTTTCCTGTAATTTATCATTACTTTCCCCCACTTCCTCCCCCATCAACTACTCCTCCCCACTGCAGCCTCCTTCTTTGCCATGCTTTCTCCCTCCCTGTGTCTCCTCCTCCCCCTCCAGAAACTGTGTACATCTGTCCCACTTGTAGAGAAACATTTGAATGCGAAACTCACTTTTTGTTTGCTTGTCCAGTGTATGACAACATTAAACAGAAACATCTTTAACGTGCAGATCTTTTGACAACTGGGGAAAATGTAGTAAGTGTCATGTCAAGACAGAATTTTATAGAAATGAGATTCATAACTTGTTTGTATTGATATGCTTGCAAAAGATGATGGGAGGCAATTGCAATTTTTCTCTGCTGATGAGGAATGATTTTGATAATTTACAATATGTTGTGACAGGCTGGAGGTCTGATCTAACAAATAAACATGTTCTTTCGTTCATTCCTCCTCCCTCTTCCTGTGTCTCCTCCCTCTTCCTGTGTCTCCTCCTCCATCCCTGTGTCTCCTCCTCCCTCTCCCTGTGTCTCCTCCTCCTTCTCCCTGTGTCCCCTCCTCCCTCCCTGTGTCTCCTCCTCCCTCTCCCTGTGTCTCCTCCTCCCTCTTCATGTGTCTCCCCCTCCCATTCCGTGTCTCCTCCTCCCTCTCCCTGTGTCTCCTCCTCCCTCTCAATATGTCTCCTCCTCCCTCCCTGTGTCTCCTCCTCCCTCTCCCTGTGTCTCCTCCTCCCTCTTCCTGTATCTCCTCCTCCCTCTTCCTGTGTCTCCTCCTCCCTCTCCCTGTGTCTCCTCCTCCCTCTCCCTGTGTCTCCTCCTCCCTTCCTGTGTCTCCTCCTCCCCCTCCCTGTGTCTCCTCCTCCCTCCCCCTGTGTCTCCTCCTCCCTCTCCCTGTGTCTCCTCCTTCCTTCCTGTGTCTCCTCCTCCCCATCCCTGTGTCTCCTCCTCCCTCTCCCTGTGTCTCCTCCTCCCTCTTCATGTGTCTCCCCCTCCCTCTCCCTGTGTCTCCTCCTCCCTCTCCCTGTGTCTCCTCCTCCCTCTCCCTGTGTCTCCCCCTCCCCCTCCCTGTGTCTCCTCCTCCCTCTCCCTGTGTCTCCTCCTCCCTCTCCCTGTGTCTCCTCCTCCCTCTTCATGTGCCTCCCCCCTCCCTCTCCCTGTGTCTCCTCCCTCTTCCTGTGTCTCCTCCTCCCTCTTCATGTGTCTCCCCCTCCCCCTCCCTGTGTCTCCTCCTCCCTCTCCCTGTGTCTCCTCCTCCCTCTCCCTGTGTCTCCTCCTTATCCTCCCTCTCCCTGTGTCTCCTCCTTCTTCTCCCTGTGTCTCCTCCTCCCTCTCCCTGTGTCTCCTCCTCCCTCTCCCTGTGTCTCCTCCTTATCCTCCCTCTCCCTGTGTCTCCTCCTTCTTCTCCCTGTGTCTCCTCCTCCCTCTCCCTGTGTCTCCTCCTCCCTCTCCCTGTGTCTCCTCCTCCCCCTCCCTGTGTCTCCTCCTCCCCCTCCCTGTGTCTCCTCCTCCCACTCCCTGAGTCTCCTCCTCCCTCTCCCTGTGTCTCCTCCTCCCTCTCCCTGTGTCTCCTCCTCCCTCTCCCTGTGTCTCCTCCCCCCCTCCCTCTCCCTGTGTCTCCTCCTCCCTCTCCCTGTGCCTCCTCCTCCCTCACACTTCTTTTCTCTGGCTTTCTTGGATGTCTGTCATGGGTGATTGCAGCTTGAATTGCGAAGCACATAGGTGGTCACAGACTGGGCAAGCTACAACACACACTCACACACACACTCACACACACACACACACACACACACACACACACACACACACACACACACACACACACACACACACACACACTCACACACACACACACACACAACACACACACACACACACACACACACACACACACACACACACACACACACACTCACTCACTCACTCACTCACACACACACACACACACATACACACACACACACACACACACACACACACACACACACACACACACACTCACTCACTCACTCACTCACTCACACACACACACACACACACACACACACACACACACACACACACACAAACACACACATGCACACATACACACACACACATATTCTTGTATAGATGTGTAGAATTCTAATTGTCATTACTCCTTTGGATGTCTTAAGATATGCTTACGGTTGGAGTACAGATGCCAAGTTTTGATAACAATATGTTGATTTTTTTTTAATATCCTGAATTGTTTCAACCACTGAAGTAGAACTAGAAAGTAAAGCTTCTTGAACTGCTAGTAGTGACATTCAGAGATGAACACAACTTATGCAGGGAAACAAAAGTGGTTAACGTAACATGGAAAATAAAAGTTGGTAGGTCAACCTGACCTTTTTTTCCCTTCTTCTTTTTTTAGAAGTGGCCGGAATAAACATAAACCATACTTTCTTTCACCGAAATTGTTTAAAAAAACTTGAATAGCGTGATCCCTTAGTGCTCATAGGGCAGGGAAGATGGGACAGAAGACAGTTCATTTCTTACTGTCAATTTATGTTCTGTTCTTTTCTTCTTTTTTTTATTTGAAATTTTTGGGGGGGTTTGGCAGAAAAAAGGGTGTGTCGGGTTACTATTACAACAAATAATTTTCTCCTTGTCTATGATTTTTGTTTTGTTTTTATTTAGCCTGAAGAAGAGTGGACTGCCAGTGCGGTTCTGCACCAATGAAACGCAGTGCACTCGCAGGATGCTGGTGGAGAAGCTGAAAAGGCATGGCTTTGATCTGAGAGAGGCGGAACTCTTTCCTCCCATCCCAGCTGTCTGCCAGGTCCTGAAGGAGAGAGGCCTGAGACCCCACCTCCTCGTTCACCCCGGTGAGGTTTGGTGTTGTGTGGAGCTCTCTAGTGACTTTTGTTTTGGTGCTAGGTGCCAACTATTGAGTCTCTTTAATCTCAATGGTAGTGGGCATGACTTGTCATGGCTCCAGTCTAGTAGACATGTGATCTTGGGTGAGAGACAAGGCCAAAGTCTGGCACAGAGTTTTTAAGCAGACACTGAGGTAAAGTAGTTTTCCTGAGCTCAACATTACTATAATTTGTATAAACAACAAAGATTTCCTCTATGAGCATGACGTTTTTCTTGGAATATGCATGAATGAATAAATAATGTTGTGGTTGAAATATGGTCAAAAGTACGGAGGTGAGCAGAGAGCTGTTACATGAGTTCCTAAAAGTAAACTTTATGAAAACTTAACAGTTTTGCATGAATATGGTAGGATTTGTCATGAGAATCAACTACCCAGCACATAAATTTAAGATGATGCTTTGTTTGGTTGCATTTTTGAAAAAAGATGTTGAGTCTGTTCACAACATTAACGCCGTCACACATTTCAAACACACACTGTATAAACTTTTAAAAGTGGAAATCTTTGTTATTACATCTTGAGAACTCACCACATGAGTCAAAACTGTCATACACATTACAAATTTGAACTGAAAACTAGTAAACAAAGACTTTAGAAAATATAATAATGAGTCTGTTCACAACATAACGCCACAACACAATTCCTCATTGAAAGTCATGCTTTAAGCATTAAATATGTCAATTTTAGTATTAAACAGTTTTTAGATGTATTCTAAATGTAACAAACACATATTTAAAGAAAAGCAATGGCACTGGGAATGTATATATCATTAGATAATTACTTAAGTCTTTCGACCATTTTAAATGGTTACATTTTTTCCATTTAAGCACATCTGTTGGACCAATGTACTTATTCTCACAGTCCAAGTTGAGCAGTGGACATCAGAAAACTTAAAAGTGAAATCAGAAAATAAAAATATTTGAATCCACTCTTTGTAAACCCAAAAATTGAATTCTGATCAATGTCTGTTCACAACATTACACCGTTACAAACTTTTTTCTTTTTTTTAAAGTGACAAATTTTGAATTCTGAATCAGGAAGAATGTTTCAGAGGGTGCATAAGGAAGACAGCTACAATTGCATCCCTTGCCATGCTTATTAAAACCCTTCACAGTAATCTTACATGAAATAATAAGATTTTGTTCACAACATCACACAAATTTGTTCACAACATAACACAAAACCAATGAAAAAAAGTGCATGGAAGCAGTATTTTATTACCAAATGAATACACCATACAAAGCAACATAAAAGTAAACTACTATTACAAGAAATAGTCATGAAACATATTTTACTCCTGAAACATGATATGACATCACATGTAGTAAAGTGTGAGAATGAACTCGTTACTGTCTGGTGTCCTAAGTTTCATTCCAGTCAAACACTATTTGTCACATCAGGATTGCAAGAGTTTTAAGAGAACTATAGAGCCATAAATAAAACAAAAATGAAGAGTTACAAGGTCACCACTCAATAAAAACCTCACTTGAAGTTCACCGTACCACTAAAAAGGTAATCTGCAGAATCACAAGGACACTACACCACAAAAACAATAATAATCTGAAGAATCCCAAATGTCAGTACATCACAATCAAATAATCTGGAGAATCACAAATTTACGTACAACACAAACACATATTTTAAAGGCCTGTTCTTACACACGATTATGATAAACTGGTGCTCTCATCCATGACGAAAGCATATCAAATGCTAAAACTTAAAAAGAAATGAGCCATAAAACATCAAAAACCATGTGAACAAATATTCAAGAAAGAACTAACTTGAAATTTCAGACTAGTACAGAGTACTGCTTGTTAGCTAATGTGACCCGAAATTACTTAAAACAATTGCTGAGGGAACACTTTAAAATGCTACTGTGAATGGGTTCTATACAATCATGCAATACATCCCCTAGGGACCAAAATAAGACTGCTATTTGGAGGTAGGGTGCTATTCAGGTTCATTCAGACTGACAAAGACAAATCAGTACAACATGACACAGTGCTATTAGCAGATGTACGGTGCTAATTGGAGGGGTGCTATTTGCAGGTTCCACTGTACATACTTCATAGTGTACAAAGAAGTTTTACATCCTTCACACTAAGTGGGGCCAGCAACTTCAACAATAAAAATGAAGTTGATAATATTCACTTTTGAAAAAACAACAACTTTCTTACAAAAAGTTATGATAAACTGGGGTTGTCATTATCTGGGACACAAAAGCATATCAAATGCTAAATGAAATGAGCCATAAAACATAAAAAACCATGTGACCAAAACTTGACATTTCAGAATGGGTAGTCAAATCAAATGTTAAAAGTATAATGCCCTCTCCTGTCCACATGGGCGTCTAAAACGCAACAGATGTCTTGCAGCAGTACCAGCGCCTCATCTGGAATGTCTGGGAACTGGTAAGACCCCCCTAGCTTCTTCAGGAAACTAATCTCCACCCCACCTTTGTCAGGCCTCAGACGCTTGACCTGTAAACAATGATGACAAACATTAGAACATTTAAAACCATGCAAGTTCGCCAAAAAATGTGCCTTACTTCATAATATTAAATTTTATGAATGAATGTAAATTATATGGAACTATACTGCAACGCCTTTGCATTAGGTAATAAAGTGAGGTTCAGTTCATTTCTGTACTTACACATCCCACAAACTGCTTTGACTCTACTCCTGATTCCGCGTACACCGTTGCCTGCACGAAGTCGCCATTCTTGACAGTTGATCTGCAACAGACATATGGCAACATATACAATTAAAATTCACAATCTATGTTTCAGCACAACACAAAAGAATACCTCATTGTCCGACATTAATTTTAGTAATTATCAACTCTACTCTGTACTTACTCAAATTAGAATAAACACATCTACATGCTGTGTTTGTACATAACTTAACACCCAACCTTTGCGTACTGTTATGAACTGCCTAGATTTATTAAATAATCATCAATTTCTTTGTTTTTTGTTGAGAAAATATAACATGGTGTGTTCAGAAAAGATGATGTTTACTTTTACAAAAGATTTAGTACTTTTGGAAGGTTGGGTAGAATTTTACAGTCTGTTCACAACATTACACAAAGCTCTTTCTTCAGCCAGCATATCCATTGTGTATGGTTATGAACAAATGCTCACATGAGTTCAAATTGATTTTTCAAAACAAATTCTATGTTAGATTTTATGTTTTGGCAACAACAGAAAATTAAAATTAAGTCCAAGAATCTAAATTTCAAATTAGAATAAACATATCTACATGCTGTGTTTGTACATAACTTAACACCCAACCTTTGCGTACTGTTATGAACTGCCTAGATTTATTAAATAATCATCAATTTCTTTGTTTTTTGTTGAGAAAATATAACATGGTGTGTTCAGAAAAGATGATGTTTACTTTTACAAAAGATTTAGTACTTTTGGAAGGTTGGGTAGAATTTTACAGTCTGTTCACAACATTACACAAAGCTCTTTCTTCAGCCAGCATATCCATTGTGTATGGTTATGAACAAATGCTCACATGAGTTCAAATTGATTTTTCAAAGTAAGGTCAACAGGATTTCTCACTTTTTATTGTCAGCATTTCATTCAGCACAAAGCAAGTTAAAAGTATACAATCACAAAAAAAGTTGTTGAAAATTTTAATGTACATAACTTTACCCCCCAAAAATTGCGTTAGATTGTGAACAAACCATAACTTCAGTAATCTCATAAATGAGAAATAAACTTTGTTTTTCTCTGCTTAGTACTGATAAAAGTAATGTATAAGCAACAGGGCATTTCATTTTAGATGTTATTTGGGGTTTATGTGCCACTTTCCAAGTCTGTTCTTAACATAACACACAGCAGCTTCTTTACCCAGGGTGTTAGGTTATGAACAAACAGTAGTTGTTAAAAATATATTTTCAATCAGAACTTTATTTTAATAAATGTTGCTAAATGTCAAACAAATGTACTGACCTACCCAAATTCTCAAATGTATCTCTATTGTGGTTTATCAGTGGTTGTTCTTAACATAACACCATTGGATGATTAGCACTGAATGTGTAAAATTATGAACATCCTGAAAGTTCTTCAAAATGAAGACATGAATTTGACAAGTTCACAAGAACGTTCCAAGAAATAATTTATGAGGAAGGAAATAGTTGCTGGGTATATTTATCCTTCAGTTTCAAAAATAAAGCATGTTTTCTTCGTACATAACAATAACTCCACGACTGTGACAATGTGTGTGTGTAATGTTGCGAACAAAATGCGTTTTCGGTAAAAACGCGCCAAGATCAGATCTGCCGATCCTGTGAGTTTTCTTTCATTTTGAACTTTGTCAAAAATCGCAAATCAAGTATACCTACCGAGTTTATGGTTAATTTATCATGGTTTGTATCCGTTTGCAACTCTTACACCCTGGGTCATCAATTATACTTACAGTCGACGTACGTTTTTCGATCAAAAGAACAGACACGATGGGTTTTCAGTTCCGAGAAGAAAGTGGTGCAAAGCTGAACAATCGATCTCGTATTCACCAACACTAACTATACACAAATAATGTTCACAACGTCAGATATTAGCTGTTTTCCCTCAAAACAAGGCACATTTGGCCGTACACAACGGAATATCACCTCAAACTTACCTTCGTTATTTGCCCCAGGCATATCCATTCTTCAACTGCACGCGATCCTCAATGATAGCGTGGGCACGTGACTGCGCAAGAATCGACATCCCGCAGAAAAAATATTTCCGCAACGTGATTTATTTGAAAATGTTCGAAACAAAATGGTAACACAATTTCTGCCACGATTGTTAAAATGTTGTTTTTTATGCGTAAAAACAAAAAATTTCGGATTTTCGAATCAATAAACATGAAAAACAATTGCTGCGGCAGTTCTACCGATGATTGCGCAACGCATGACGGTGTCGTCTGCAAAACGTGAACGGTTTAAAATTCGCAAGCAATTGTTACGCAAATAGTTGCGTACGGATTGCCCCCGTTTTGTTCCTCAAATTCATCATTCTGGGTTATGTTTTTTTGCTTTCCAGCAAGTTTGCTATGAAGAACAATGTCCCAAGTATAATCATGGTATTAAACGATCATTGAGATCGCTTTCTGTGTATGTGAATTTTTGCTTGAAAACTAACACTCGTGGAAAATGTAACACTCTCTCTGTTTTCCAACACCCGATTTTTTAAACAAAAACGCAAATAACTCAACATGCAGTATTTTTTATTGACACAAACATTACATTGCCAGAAACATGAATCTATTCAGAATGCAGCAAAACAAGTTTGAAGCCTTTGTGAGGTCATGATTGAGTTTGAGAGACAAAGTTTCTGAGACAGGTAGCGAAATTGGCCCTCTGCTCACCTCCGTACTTTTGACCATATCTCATGTCACTTTTCCAACTTCAGCCTTGGTTTCTCTTGCACAGTCACATATAGATATAGATCTACTTGTAGCTGTGGATGCGAAGCTTAATTAATGAAAAGGCATTCCAAACTTACACAGCTGTGGAAGTGCAACAGTGAGTTTTGTTTGTCTTTGTTTAAAAAATTTATGTATTTATTTTTATTTATTTATTTATTTAAACTTAAAGCCAAGTTATGTGTTTTCTTTCAAAACTTCATGTGGTTGAAGAATGAGAGAGGCTCCTGTCATTGACCAGAGTTCAGAAGTGAGGAGTCAGAAATGGATGGAAGCCACTGAAGAATGAAACTGTCGAGGCTCTGTAGCCAGACAGATTGAGCGTTTGACCTGCGGTTGCTAGCATCTAATGGGTGCGGTGTTCGAAGCTGCACAGAACCTAGAGTTGCATCCTTGGGCAAGGTGCTTCACCCACATTGCCCTCCTACTAAGGAGTAAAATGGGTCACTGGGTGCTGCACAGCAGCAAACAGGGATGAAGTTCCCCCAAGAAAACTTCCTCAGAAAGGACAAAAGTGAAAGATTATCATTATCATTATTGCACAGTGCCTGCTATTTGTACCCTTCGTTTCAGATGCGGTGAAGGACTTTGAAAGCATTGATACTAGCGACCCCAACTGTGTAGTGATGGGGGATGCTGGGGGCAACTTTTCCTACAACAACATCAACAAAGCCTTCCAGCTGCTGATAGGGATGGAGCAGCCCAAGCTCATCACCATGGGTCTGGGGTCAGCCTCTCCTTTATGCACCTGCATTGTGTTGATAAGATAGATCTAGGATTACCTTTTTTAAAGGAACAAAGTGGAGTTGGTTAGGTTTTGTGCCAATGACTACTTGTTTTATATTCCCAAAATTCTTATAGCTTCTGACAGATGAAAGTAGGCATTGTACCTGTAGACAGGAAACAATTTCCCAGATAATATTTGCTTATTACTTGCTTCATTTTGAACTTTAAGAAAGTTCTCCAAGATTTACCTGTTACTCCAGATTCTTTTGGCCCTACATTTTGTTACATTAGGCAAAAAAAATAAAATGGTGTGGTTAAGGTAACATAGCCAAAAAAAATAGGGTAGGTAGGTCGGCAAAAACTTTTTTTTTTAAACTTTTTTTTCTCTCGTGGAAACCAAATTAAACCTACTCGACTTGGAAATAAGTGTGCGAACAGACAGCGGATATTCCCTTTGAACAATTTTGACTTAACTTCTCTTGGAATTATGTAAAGAAAAGCATTGACTTACCAGTGAAGATATGGCCAGACCTGGGTACCCCAAATTTTGCCTCAGCGTACTCACTGGTTCAGATATGCGTATTTTTTTAAAACTGTGCGTATTTTTTGCGCGGACCGACAATTTCAAAAATGCAGCTTTTGATTTGCAAACAAAGAGGCAATGCAAGTGAAGAGTTATCTCCCCCTTGACCGCTGCATCCCGCAGCGCGCCTGAACTGATTTTGGCCTCTTTGCTCTATGTATTTTCACTTGGGAATCATTCTCGTTTATGAACACTGCTGCAGTTTCCCGAAATCTCATATTCTACGCTCGCGATAGCTCGCGCTGTGTCTACATGCCATTGGATATATCTGTGCTTCGTTTGGACTAAACTAGAATTTCCACAACGTTCATTTGTTGGGTACTTCTGGAGTACGTTTATTGACATCTTTGCAGCTGTATACAGTATTTGTTTGTTTTCCCGTTTTCTCCAAAGCGGATTCAGCTTATGATCGAGTGTGCCCAACGCATCATGTTACAAGCGTCATAATGGAGAGACATGAGAGAGAGAGAAGAGAGAGAGAGAGAGAGAGAGAGAGAGAGAGAGAGAGAGAGACGAGAGAGACAGAGAGAGAGAGAGAGAGAGAGACAGAGAGAGAGACAGAGAGAGAGAGAGAGAGACAGAGACTTAGAGAGAGACAGAGAGAGAGAGAGAGAGAGAGAGAGAGAGAGAGAGAGAGAGAGAGAGGCGGGAGGTATCCTCCCTGCAAATGTTATTTTAAGATTGCTTGACCCACTTCTTACCCCAGCATCCTGTAGCTAAACTAAACAGCCCTCTGGGAACACCATGCAGTCACAACAGTGTTGTCAACCCATATTACACAAATGTCCGATGAAGAGCTCTTGTCAAAACAAAACTCGAAGAGTGGGAGACTGCTTCCAGCCGCAGGAAAATTAAATTGTGGATCAAAACTTCACGGGGAAAAAAAAACCTTTTGATTTCACCATTGTCGTATTTTTCGATTTCACGATTGTCCTATTTTTCCACACAAGTCGTAGTAGTCGTATTTTCAATAGTTTGGCGTAAAAAATACGCCAAAATCGTATAGGTAAACAGGTCTGTATGGCTGATATGAGATTGTCTGTCCTGCTAGTGTCAGTATCATGTGACCAACCATCGGTGCCCCTAACGTGAACCAGATGTAATTGAAATGCATTAGGAACTTGTGCTGCATGTTGATCATCCTCTTCAATCTTCCTCACTCTCGGCTTGCAAAAACTTCACATTTTGAAAATGTTCACAGTGGACCCTGCGAATTAGCGACCCCTCTTGGGACCAAACCAAAATGGGGGGGGGGGTGTGTGGGGGGGGGTGCATATTTCGAGGTAGGGTGTTGTTGTTTGGAGGGTCAACCATAATCATGGATCAAAAAAACACCATTATCAAAGCTCACACACATGCACATGTGTAGATAGAAAATAAAAGACATGAGAAAACAAACAGCAAGGGCAACAAAACAATGTTTAAAGGCATTCAATATTTTATTGTACACACTTCAAGTTAAAATGAGGATTAATTTGGCTAGTTTTGACTAAACTAAGGAGATCTGCATGTACATGTACATGTAGTCACTGATGTTCTTGTGATTGGCTTTGGATTTTTCTATAAGTCTAATCATGATCAAGAACACATTTCAAAGCACACACACATGCACATGTGTAGATAGAAAATAAAAGACATGAGAAACCTAACAGCTAGGGCAACAAAACCATTTTTAAAGGCATTCAATATTTTATTGTACACACTTCAAGTGAAAATGAGGATTAATTTGGCTAGTTTTGGCTAAACTAAGGAGATCTGCATGTAGTCACTGATGTTCTTCTGAGTGGCTTTGGATTTTTCTTTAAGTCTGATTTCTTCCACAGAACTTTTCAGTTTCATGGCCTGTGACACATCATCATTGTCACCTTTGACAGTGACAAAGGCAAGCAGCCTTTTCACTTGCTCTAGAGCAGGCTCATCGGCTGCAAAGGTTATTTTTAGATTGCCTGACCCACTTCTGACCCCAGCATTGTATACATGTCAGCGCGGCTCAACTAAACCGACCTCTGGGAACGGCCGTGTGGTGCAGACACTTCGCGAAATGCCGCCCCAGGGAAGAGAGAGTCGCTATTCGCAAGTAAAAACAGCGATCGGGACCGGCAAGGGGGGGTCGTTATTCGCAATAGCGAGGTTAGTCGCTATTTAGAGGTAATTTTCTTAAGAAATCGATCCGTGCCGGCTCTGACCAGCCGCTATTGCGAGGGTAGTCGCTATTTAGAGGGTCGCTATTCGCAGGTCCCACTGTATCGCCTTCAGTTCAAAAACGTGTCCCCGACCTCTCCAACAGCCAAACCCCAAGCCAACTCAAACCCATCCCCATCTGCTTTGCACGTGGTCACATCAACAGAGCTGCCAAGTGCTACGATTTAGGCGTAGCATGCTACGATTTCGCCGTGCTTGCTACGATGCTACGATCGTCAGGGAAAACCTACGATTTTTCAAAGCCTGGAACTGAACTTTTGACCGTCACGAAGAAACCCCCCCCCCCCCACACACACACACACCCCCCGCTTTATGCTGGCGGTTCAGCGCTGAGCGTCGAACTGAACTTTTGACCGTCACGTAGAACCCCCCCCCCCCCCCCCCCCCCCCCAGCTTCACGTCGGCGGCTCAGCGCTCAGGGACTTGACAGCCCAGCCCTCAACCCACAACTTTGATATAAAAAAAAACTTCAACATTTTCAATAAAAAGATGTAGGTTCGGCGCCCCAGAATAGGGTAGGTCGGGTTACCCTAACCACACTATTTTTTTTTTTTGGCCTTATAGATATGGTGGCTTTGTTTTGATTGTACAGCCCATATCATGTTTGGGTGAAGGTACTCAAAACCATACATGTTAAAAATAAGGATTATGTGAAACTAGTATGACTTTACAATTTTTTTTCTTCTGGAATTGTCAAGTTGCAGACTGATGTATAGATACAAGGGTAATATTACTGCTAGAATATGTTACTGTGTTTATTGTGTTTATCTCCCGGGGGGGAGGGGAAGCCCAGTTGATTTTTATCATGTCTGAATATGTGTTGTGTTACAGTCGCTACTACAGTGAAGCTGGGAGTCTGGTCTTGGACTGTGGGCCCTATGCCAAGGCACTAGAAGTAAGTGTTGCCATGGATGCTGGACTCCCTACCCTAGATATGACTGTTGGCTGGCTGGCTGGCATGCTAACTGGCTGGCTGGCTGGCAGGCTGGCTGGCTTGCTAGCTAACTGGCTGGCTGGCTGGCTGGCTGGCTTGCTAACTGACTGGCTGGCTGGCTAGCTGGCTGGCTGGCTGGCTTCCTGACTGGCTAGCTGTCTCAGTTACTGACTTGCTGGCTGGTTCGCTGGCTGGCTAGCTGACTGAGTAGCCGGCTGGCTGACTGGTTCACTGGCTGGCTGGCTAGCTGGCTGAGTAGCCGACTGGCTGACTGACTGGCCAGCTGGCTTGCTGGCTTGGAATCCTGTCGGCCCTTAGTCATTGTGATTCTGTTTTCTAGTGGGTGAGAAATAAATTTTTTATCTCTCTAATTAACATGAACAATTCCATTCCCCGCACATCTCTTACTTTTCTGAAAATACCTAAATATGTTAAACTGACATGTGCCCTATGTTGAATTCTGCATAAATTTCACAAATGATTATGTTCTTCCTAACTTTGCACTCCAATAAAAGCCTACGAAAGCCTTGGCATTAATAGAATTCAGAACACCGTGTTGATGCATGGACAGTTTATGCAATTGGATTCTTACGCAGCAGTGGCATAGACCCTAATAGTTTGTCTGTGCTGCCTTCAGTTTGCCTGTAATACCGAAGCAGAGGTTGTTGGCAAGCCATCACCAGCCTTCTTCATGTCTGCCCTCAAGGACATGGGTGCCAAACCTAATGAGGTTTGTTGTTTTCTGTTCATCTCATCGAGTAAACTGACTTTTGATCAGTTCTGTTGGAAATAAAATCGCAGAACTTGCATGCTTCGACCTCAGGAAAAAGGATGGTGATAGAAGAAATGTCACGTCAAAATCATATTAGAACCCTTCATTTATCTGTATATTTGTTAGCACTGTGTTATGATGATCATCTCCACCAAGGAGGTTATGTTTTTCATTTGTTTACTTTGTTCATTTGTTTGTTTGCTCTTTAGTTGATAAAATAACTCAAAAAGTTCAAAACAGATTCTGATGAACTTTTGAGCAAGGTCAGGGTTTGACCCAAGGAACAACCCCTTAAATATTGGAGGTTGTCTGTCATCTTGCTTTGGCATTACAGCCATAAACAGACAGTTTTGTTGATTTGTTCATCTCATATACTTCAGTAGCAAACGGTAGCGTTGGCATTTTTGTACATGTGAAGAGCAGCCGAGAGACGACAACAGACACTGTACCTGTGCATTGCATGATGCATACATATTCTCCCTGGTGTGTGGCAGTAATTATTGTCAGACTTACTACAAACACATCTGCTCTCTGCCCCTGTAGACCGTGATGGTTGGAGATGACATCGTCAGTGATGTTGGCGGAGCTCAGGCCTGTGGCATGCGGGGCATTCAGGTGCGCACAGGAAAATTCAGGTGAGAACATTTTTGTCAAGGCTTTGCCTTTGTATCGTTGCACCCTTCTGAAGCAAGAGAATTTCTCAACAATGCGACTTGAACTTGGAAGCAGAAGATATTATTTATTTTGAAAGTATGGTTTATTTTTTTATCTTGTTTGAATTGTATATGCAAAAAGATACATGTTTTATAAATCTTGTAATATGACATGTTTTTTTCTTTTTGTGACTTTTTAGACACACCAAGTCAGTCCCTCACTACGGACACAAAATCAAATACTTTTCTTAGTACATGCAGAGTTGCTTATCTTCAAAATGTGCTTTACTTTCATGCAACTTTAATTAAGTAATGTTATTTATAGTCGCTATTTATTCAATTTAAAACCAGAAAATGTGTGCCATGTGTAGATTGGAAGGCTTCACTCGAAGCAGTTTTTTCTTAAATGAATGAAGAGTTGTGAAAGGAAATGTGTGCAGACCTGCCAAATGCTACGCTTTAGGCGTAGCATGCTACGCTTTCGACATGCCTGCTACGCTGCTATGCTTGTCCATAAAAACTACGCTTTTTCCCGCGTGCTTGAACTTTTGACCGCGATGGAGAATCCCCCCCCCCCCCCCCCCCCCCCCCCCGCTTTCACGCCGCCAGCGCAGCTTATTACGCCGCCTTCACAGCCTTATCTCTTCTCCCCCCCCCCCCCCCCCCCCCCGCTTTCACTCCACCGGGTCAGCTTATCACGCCAACCTCACTCTCTCCCCACCCCCCACTACGCCTATTCCTTCAATGCTACTCCATATAGCTCTGGATGCTACTCTTTGGTATGATGGTGGGTTGGCAGGTCTGTGTGTGTTTGAGAGACATGCAAGGGACAATGATAACTAAATGAAGAGCGCTCTGGACCTCACACTGCCGCCAAGGAAGCCATAATTTCTCTTCCACAGCCTGAATGATTAATTCAGGCAGAATGTTCTGCTTAGCCAGGCCTCACGCTATCACGTTCAGTTCATTTTAGCTGCTGGCAGTGCGAGTGCAAAAGAGTCATCAATAGTTTGATGTCACCAACTGCATGATGCATGATTATTTCTTTTTATGCTTGCAATTCCTAAATTAAGTAACAGATAACCTCCAAAATTTAATTGATTGGTCCTTGGCTAAAAACCCTGACCTTGCACTCAATTTAATCCAAATCCATTTTGAATTTTTTGAGTTATTTTGAAGAAAAATGAACTAATGAACTATCAAGGGAAAAATATAACTTCCGTGGCAGAGGTAATGGTAATGCTGGTAAATAAAGTTTTCTGTCCTATCAGCCATTGTAGGCTACATAAGGCCATTGATCACAAAAATGTCTAGAGCTGGTGGGTAAACTCTAATTAAGTCTGGATATCCTGAGGTGTTTGCCTTATACAATCTGCATCGGGAGACATGGTAGGTCTGTTTTTACCCCCAGCACACAGGGGACTGCCAAGGGCAAGGCAAAGTGTGGTGGTAGGGAGAGGTAGGCAAAGTGTGGTGGTAGGGAGAGGTAGGCAAAGTGTGGTGGTAGGGAGGGGTAGGCAAAGTGTGGTGGTAGGGAGAGGTAGGCAAAGTGTGGCGGTAGGGAGAGGTAGGCAAAGTGTGGTGGTAGGGAGGGGTAGGCAAAGTGTGGTGGTAGGGAGAGGTAGGCAAAGTGTGGTGGTAGGGAGAGGTAGGCAAAGTGTGGTGGTAGGGAGAGGTAGGCAAAGTGTGGTGGTAGGGAGAGGTAGGCAAAGTGTGGTGGTAGGGAGAGGTAGGCAAAGTGTGGTGGTAGGGAGAGGTAGGCAAAGTGTGGTGGTAGGGAGAGGTAGGCAAAGTGTGGTGGTAGGGAGAGGTAGGCAAAGTGTGGTGGTAGGGAGAGGTAGGCAAAGTGTAATGGTAGGGAGAGGTAGGCAAAGTGTGATGGTAGGGAGAGGTAGGCAAAGTGTGATGGTAGGGAGAGGTAGGCAAAGTGTGGTGGTAGGGAGAGGTAGGCAAAGTGTGGTGGTAGGGAGAGGTAGGCAAAGTGTAGTGGTAGGGAGAGGTAGGCAAAGTGTGGTGGTAGGGAGGGGTAGGCAAAGTGTGGTGGTAGGGAGAGGTAGGCAAAGTGTGGTGGTAGGGAGGGGTAGGCAAAGTGTGGTGGTAGGGAGAGGTAGGCAAAGTGTGGTGGTAGGGAGAGGTAGGCAAAGTGTGGTGGTAGGGAGAGGTAGACAAAATGTGGTGGTAGGGAGAGGTAGGCAAAGTGTGGTGGTAGGGAGAGGTAGGCAAAGTGTGGTGGTAGGGAGAGGTAGGCAAAGTGTGGTGGTAGGGAGGGGTAGGCAAAGTGTGGTGGTAGGGAGGGGTAGGCAAAGTGTGGTGGTAGGGAGAGGTAGACAAAATGTGGTGGTAGGGAGGGGTAGGCAAAGTGTGGTGGTAGGGAGAGGTAGACAAAATGTGGTGGTAGGGTGGGGTAGGCAAAGTGTGGTGGTAGGGAGAGGTAGACAAAGTGTGGTGGTAGGGAGAGGTAGACAAAATGTGGTGGTAGGGATGCATAGGCAAAGTGTGGTGGTAGGCAAAGTGTGATGGTAGGGAGAGGTAGGCAAAGTGTGGTGGTAGGGAGAGGTAGACAAAATGTGGTGGTAGGGTGGGGTAGGCAAAGTGTGGTGGTAGGGAGAGGTAGACAAAGTGTGGTGGTAGGGAGAGGTAGACAAAATGTGGTGGTAGGGATGCATAGGCAAAGTGTGGTGGTAGGCAAAGTGTGATGGTAGGGAGAGGTAGGCAAAGTGTGGTGGTAGGGAGAGGTAGACAAAATGTGGTGGTAGGGAGAGGTAGGCAAAGTGTGGTGGTAGGGAGAGGTAGGCAAAGTGTGGTGGTAGGGAGAGGTAGGCAAAGTGTGGTTGTAGGGAGGTAGCAAGTGGAGGTAGGTAAGTGTGATGGTAGGGAGAGGTAGGCAAAGTGTGGTGGTAGGGAGAGGTAGGCAAAGTGTGATGGTAGGGAGAGGTAGGCAAAGTGTGGTGGTAGGGAGAGGTAGGCAAAGTGTGGTGGTAGGGAGAGGTAGGCAAAGTGTGGTGGTAGGGAGGGGTAGGCAAAGTGTGGTGGTAGGGAGAGGTAGGCAAAGTGTGGTGGTAGGGAGAGGTAGGCAAAGTGTGATGGTAGGGAGAGGTAGGCAAAGTGTGGCGGTAGGGAGAGGTAGACAAAGTGTGATGGTAGGGAGAGGTAGGCAAAGTGTGGCGGTAGGGAGAGGTAGGCAAAGTGTGGCGGTAGGGAGAGGTAGGCAAAGTGTGGTGGTAGGGAGAGATAGGCAAAGTGTGGTGGTAGGGAGAGGTAGGCAAAGTGTGGTGGTAGGGAGAGGTAGGCAAAGTGTGGTGGTAGGGAGAGGTAGGTAAAGTGTGGTGGTAGGGAGAGGTAGGCAAAGTGTGGTGGTAGGGAGAGGTAGGCAAAGTGTGATGGTAGGGAGAGGTAGGCAAAGTGTGGTGGTAGGGAGAGGTAGGCAAAGTGTGGTGGTAAGCAAAGTGTGATGGTAGGGAGAGGTAGGTAAAGTGTGATGGTAGGGAGAGGTAGGCAAAGTGTGGTGGTAGGGAGAGGTAGGCAAAGTGTGGTGGTAGGGAGAGGTAGGCAAAGTGTGGTGGTAGGGAGAGGTAGACAAAGTGTGGTGGTAGGGAGAGGTAGGCAAAGTGTGGTGGTAGGGAGAGGTAGGCAAAGTGTGGTGGTAGGGAGAGGTAGGCAAAGTGTGGTGGTAGGGAGAGGTAGGCAAAGTGTGGTGGTAGGGAGAGACCTGTAGGCAAAGTGTGGTGGTAGGGAGAGGTAGGCAAAGTGTGGTGGTAGGGAGAGGTAGGCAAAGCGTGGTGGTAGGGAGAGGTAGGCAAAGTGTGGTGGTAGGGAGAGGTAGGCAAAGTGTGGTGGTAGGGAGAGGTAGGCAAAGTGTGGTGGTAGGGAGAGGTAGGCAAAGTGTGGTGGTAGGGAGAGGTAGGCAAAGTGTGGTGGTAGGGAGAGATAGGCAAAGTGTGGTGGTAGGGAGAGGTAGGCAAAGTGTGGTGGTAGGGAGAGGTAGGCAAAGTGTGGTGGTAGGGAGAGGTAGACAAAGTGTGATGGTAGGGAGAGGTAGGCAAAGTGTGGTGGTAGGGAGAGGTAGGCAAAGTGTGGTGGTAGGGAGAGGTAGGCAAAGTGTGATGGTAGGGAGAGGTAGGCAAAGTGTGGTGGTAGGGAGAGGTAGGCAAAGTGTGATGGTAGGGAGAGGTAGACAAAATGTGGTGGTAGGGAGGGGTAGGCAAAGTGTGGTGGTAGGGAGAGGTAGGCAAAGTGTGGTGGTAGGGAGAGGTAGGCAAAGTGTGATGGTAGGGAGAGGTAGGCAAAGTGTGGTGGTAGGGAGAGGTAGGCAAAGTGTGGTGGTAGGGAGAGGTAGACAAAGTGTGGTGGTAGGGAGAGGTAGGCAAAGTGTGGTGGTAGGGAGAGGTAGGCAAAGTATGGTGGTAGGGAGAGGTAGACAAAGTGTGATGGTAGGGAGAGGTAGGCAAAGTGTGGTGGTAGGGAGAGGTAGACAAAGTGTGATGGTAGGGAGAGGTAGGCAAAGTGTGGTGGTAGGGATGGGTAGGCAACATGTGGTGGTAGGGAGAGGTAGGCAAAGTGTGGTGGTAGGGAGAGGTAGACAAAGTGTGGTGGTAGGGAGAGGTAGGCAAAGTGTGATGGTAGGGAGAGGTAGACAAAGTGGGATGGTAGGTAAAGTGTGATGGTAGGGAGAGGTAGGCAAAGTGGGATGGTAGGGATGCATAGGCAAAGTGTGATGGTAGGGAGAGGTAGGTAAAGTGTGATGGTAGGGAGAGGTAGGTAAAGTGTGATGGTAGGGAGAGGTAGGCAAAGTGTGGTGGTAGGGAGAGGTAGGTAAAGTGTGATGGTAGGGAGAGGTAGACAAAGTGTGGTGGTAGGGAGAGGTAGGCAAAGTGTGATGGTAGGGAGAGGTAGGCAAAGTGGGATGGTAGGGATGCATAGGCAAAGTGTGATGGTAGGGAGAGGTAGACAAAGTGTGGTGGTAGGGAGAGATAGACAAAGTGCGGTGGTAGGGAGGGGTAGGCAAAGTGTGATGGTAGGGAGAGGTAGGTAAAGTGTGATGGTAGGGAGAGGTAGGCAAAGTGGGATGGTAGGGATGCATAGGCAAAGTGTGGTGGTAGGGAGGGGTAGGCAAAGTGTGGTGGTAGGGAGGGGTAGGCAAAGTGTGGTGGTAGGGAGAGGTAGACAAAATGTGGTGGTAGGGAGAGGTTGACAAAATGTGGTGGTAGGGAGAGGTAGACAAAATGTGGTGGTAGGGAGAGGTAGACAAAATGTGGTGGTAGGGAGAGGTAGGCAAAGTGTGGTGGTAGGGAGGGGTAGGCAAAGTGTGGTGGTAGGGAGAGGTAGGCAAAGTGTGGTGGTAGGGAGGGGTAGACAAAATGTGGTGGTAGGGAGAGGTAGACAAAGTGTGGTGGTAGGGAGAGGTAGACAAAATGTGGTGGTAGGGAGAGGTAGACAAAATGTGGTGGTAGGGAGAGCCAGAGGTAGGCAAAGTGTGGTGGTAGGGAGAGGTAGGCAAAGTGTTGTGGTAGGGAGAGGTAGGCAAAGTGTGGTGGTAGGGAGAGGTAGGCAAAGTGTGGTGGTAGGGAGAGGTAGGCAAAGTGTGATGGTAGGGAGAGATAGGCAAAGTGTGGTGGTAGGGAGAGGTAGGCAAAGTGTGATGGTAGGGAGAGGTAGGCAAAGTGTGGTGGTAGGGAGAGGTAGGCAAAGTGTGGTGGTAGGGAGAGGTAGGCAAAGTGTGGTGGTAGGGAGAGGTAGGTAAAGTGTGGTGGTAGGGAGAGGTAGGCAAAGTGTGGTGGTAGGGAGAGGTAGGTAAAGTGTGATGGTAGGGAGAGGTAGGCAAAGTATGGTGGTAGGGAGAGGTAGGCAAAGTGTGGTGGTAGGGAGAGGTAGGCAAAGTGTGGTGGTAGGGAGAGGTAGACAAAGTGTGGTGGTAGGGAGAGGTAGGCAAAGTGTGGCGGTAGGGAGAGGTAGGCAAAGTGTGGTGGTAGGGAGAGGTAGGCAAAGTTTGGTGGTAGGGAGAGGTAGGCAAAGTGTGGTGGTAGGGAGAGGTAGGTAAAGTGTGGTGGTAGGTAGAGGTAGGCAAAGTGTGGTGGTAGGGAGAGGTAGGCAAAGTGTGGTGGTAGGGAGAGGTAGGCAAAGTGTGGTGGTAGGGAGAGGTAGGCAAAGTGTGGTGGTAGGGAGAGGCAGGCAAAGTGTGGTGGTAGGGAGAGGTAGGCAAAGTGTGGTGGTAGGGAGTGGTAGGCAAAGTGTGGTGGTAGGTAGAGGTAGGCAAAGTGTGGTGGTAGGGAGAGGTAGGCAAAGTGTGGTGGTAGGTAGAGGTAGGCAAAGTGTGATGGTAGGGAGAGGTAGACAAAGTGTGGTGGTAGGGAGAGGTAGGCAAAGTGTGATGGTAGGGAGAGGTAGGCAAAGTGTGGTGGTAGGGAGAGGCAGGCAAAGTGTGGTGGTAGGGAGAGGTAGGCAAAGTGTGATGGTAGGGAGAGGTAGGCAAAGTGTGGTGGTAGGGATGGGTAGGCAAAGTGTGGTGGTAGGGAGAGGTAGGCAAAGTGTGGTGGTAGGGAGAGGTAGGCAAAGTGTGATGGTAGGGAGAGGTAGGGGTACATGGGTTGGAACAGAGGACATGTCTCCATTCACAAAGACTAGCTGTGTATCTTTTCTGCCCTGAACCTCTTGCCCCACCACATTGCATCAGTCATTTGCATACTGACAGAAGAGATGTAAAAAGCTGTTTTGGTTTTAAGCTGAACTATTGATGGTGTAGTGTGGGTTGTTTGTTTTTTATTGCAGACCCTCGGATGAGAACCACCCTACTGTCAAGCCCGACGGCTATGTGGACAACCTTGCTCAGGCTGTTGATCTCATTCTCCAACAGCAGTCATGAAGTTTTGCATTTACTCATCGAAGGAGTTAATGAAAGAAGCAAGTGGTATGATTAAGCGGGATTCATCCCATAGAAATGATCTGCTGTTCAAATCATTAAGAAACAGGAGTCACATCAGGGAAAAACGAAAAAAAATCAGTTTGTATTTTTCAGAGGGATCGTTTATTTGAGCATGACAGCATGATAGAGGCATGTGAATCAGACTTTGAATCAAGTACATACTCTGACAATGTTATGAAGATCAGTTTGTGACCATGAACATGTATGTATTATTTACTGATCAAGCAGCATGAATTTTTGTTGCTGGCCTAGTATATCAGGGTAAACTCAAGCCGAAGGAGGATACTGTCCCAGTATCCAGGGAGAGGAAGGTGCATGGAAACTCACACCTGGATTTTTCTTTTCTCTTTGTAACTGTACAGTGCCTTTGAGCAGCAATTGGAATCGGCGTTATAGAAATTTTCCACATATATACATACCATATTTTCATGATGACAAAGCACACCTTTCTATAAGCCGCACTTCTTGAATTAACGGGAAAAAGAGAGAGAGGAAAAAAAAGCTGCATTCATTTAATAAGCCGCAGAAAAAATCAACAAAGATGGCAACACAAAATTGAAAAACAAATCAAAACAAAACTCAAATTCAAAACTTTGACAATGGTCCAATGAAAAATGACACACAATAACTGAAAGAAATGTGAATAATCACTAGATGAAGAAAAACTCTCATCAAGTCACCATGATGACAGATGAGCAAAATTCAGGTTTTAGCAACGAATTGGCTGCAATTGTTTGATAAGCCGCTCTGACATTTTTTGCATTTTGGAGGGGGGGGGGTCGTGGCTTATAAGCCGTAAAATACGGTACATACATAAATCAATTTTATTCAGGAATTGGAATACAAATAGTATTTACACAATATTTGCTTTCCTGAAAATTTACACATTTCTCCATCACCATGTCCGGCAAAACTGGAACTGGCTTCGATACAGCAGGAAAATCAATTGACAGTTGCTCAAAACGCGTTAGATTAAGATGCGCGCGCATGCGGAAATAGTTGCAAGTCATTCGTGTCTACTAGAGAATCAGGAGCGTGGGCACTTTTTGTTGTGTTTTGCATTATAGAAAGATAAGCAGGCTAGTACTGCAGTTCATAAAGTCAGTCCAACGGCCAAAACCGACATTGGTGCGTCCAACGTTTATTAGTCTTGTTGTGTTCCGAGCGTTGGACTTCTTCAATCAATAAAGACTGGAGGCTTGTTAATATTTCAACCTTGAGAATTTACTACTTCTTCTTACAGTATAATTCCGTGTGTTGTAGGACTCGACATGGCGCCCAACAATTCCCCCGGCGCATGCGCACATAATGCGTAGACAAAACCAAGTGATAAACTCGTAGGCGAAACCAAGTGATAAACATGATAACACGACATCTTCCCCTCTTTGAGATTTTGCAAAAATCAGCCCAGTGGCTAGTTATTCATTAGAGTCTGTGATAACCAAGAAGGGAGATAAATTCACTTTAAAAGTTAAAAGTTCAGATCAATGTGTCCTGCATTCCAACAANNNGTTGTGGGCAGTGGTCGATGAAGTTTACTAACTTTTCAACGTCCATTAACTTTCCATTTTCCAGTGCTTCTCCGCCTTCACAAATGAATCTGTCATCAGCTTTCAAGACATCATCATCATCATCATCATCATCGCCATCGTCAATACGTCGATGAGTACTGGCTTCTTGATCACCACCACCATTGTTGACATCAGCAAATGGATCACGTGGATGAGTACCATTATCATCAACCACAACATCACCGTAAGTGTCTTGATCCCCAGCAGCTGTTGATGATGCACCAGTCTTGACAAAAAATATGATTCCATCTTCGTTGGCCGCATGATCATGGTCACCATCGCAGACATAAGCACCCCCGTAAACTCCACCATCGTCGCTATCATCACCATCATCATCATCTTCACCATCTTTGTCATCGACGTACTCGTCATCTACCACCAGGGCAAAATGATTTGGCAGCCACAAGTTGCGATTTGGATCACATGTGCCGGACCATAGCGTGGTCATCTTCCGATCTGTTTGGTGTGATGAAGGGGTGAAGATTGTGCCATGTAAAATTTCTAATACTTTGTCTTGGGGCCCATTTTCAGCTGGATAGAGAGACTGTATTTTGATGCCGGTAACCTCCGATAGACCCAATAACGTCCAACATGATGAAAATGCCCCTTTCTTTGCACAAAGCAGTGCAGCTTTATGAAAATCTGGAGACACAAACATTATGTCTTGTGGGAAATGCATGGAATGAATGGTTTCTTCATCCGCTAACATCAGTATGGCTGTCCGCTACTTCAACTGCGTCGTCAACGACGAATTTCCCGCTAAGAAGAAGGACATACAGTGGAAAATACAATCCCCGTCTCCAGGCACAACTAGAGCACAGCCTGGAATCTTATGCCTTTTCATCAGCTGATGTGCAGTTCTGTCGGTTTTGATGTGATCTAAGCTGGGTACTGCTGGATGATCCGCCAAAAGCACTTGACCCTGCAGTAGTTCTTTTTCCCGCTTTGCGATTTTAACGGCTTCTTCAAAACTTGTTTTTGCAGCCTGAAAACAAAACTTAACGCAGTGTAAGTATACAGTGATTGCGGTTGTGCGCAGTATACAGTAGGCCTACATCATAATCTTTGTCACCATTGTCGCCGTCATCTTCATCATCATCATCATTATCATCATCGTCATGATCATTACGATCACCATCGTCGTCGGCGGCGGCATCGTCGGCATCATCATCATCATCATCATCATCATCACCATCATCATCGTCGTCGGCATCATCATCATCATCATCATCATCATCATCACCACCACCACCACCACCACCACCACCACCACCACCACCACCACCACTGTTCAGGATGGTCGTGTATACTCTCATGCACGATAGACACATGGCAATGTTTCAGTAATCTTCGATTTAATGATCAAACGGTCAGAGCACTTACATGGCAAGACATCTTGTCCGCGCGTCGAGTCTAGACTGCCCGGATGTACAACACAAGGGAAGTAATGCTAATCACAATGAGATATACAATACACGGTTGTCTCCCTTAGACCATATGGAAGGCATTCCTAAACATCTCCCTTTCTTTTTGAGTTTGAAAATCTCTGCAAACTGTCCTGGAACCATCTTGGCCTGGTGACTGGAAAATAAGGTTTGGATTTTAAAAACAGAATATAAACTAGAACGTCTTCAAAGTTTGTTTTTTTTGTGTCCACTTGTTCACATTTGTGTCAAAGTCAATAATAAAACTGAACCCAATATCTTTCTTTTCTCTCCCCCCCCTTTTATACTTGGTTAGCATTAATATCATCATGATATTGTGCACAAAATTTTCTGGCGTAACGTTAAAATAAAGGGAGAAAACTTCACTGTGTGCTCCTGCACAGCGTGAACAGGTATTATTTTGTTGCTTTATGCAACTATTGGCCAACTAGCACACAATATTGCTTCACGCAAAGCTCTGCAAGGCACCACCGCCATCTACACTACAGAGCTGGTTCTGTAAGGCCTAACACCTCTACACTACAGAGCAAATTGGCACAACGGCCACACCACAAAGACCTGATTGTTCATTGATCTCGATAGCGAATCGGCACTTTAGCAATGAAGCCTCTGGTCCCACGAGTAACAGGTCTAGTTGGTTGCTCAGTGCTGACGTCGGCGGGTGTGAGGTCTCCCGTATCTGCTGGTTCCTCAAATTCGTCAGCTGGCATGACGACCTCCGGATGTGCTGATCTGACGTCTTGTGAATCTCGGGATGCCCGGCTCGGCTTGACTGGTGAGGTTGTGAGGGTTACCCTCTTTGGAGACAGCTGGAGGTGTTGGCGGTTGCGTCGGAACACTCCACCTGGTGTTTTTACCAGGTAGGTTCGGTTTCTGGCATCTGCTGCGACAATTGTGCAATCGGTTTTCCAGGGTTTTTCACCTGGACTGGAACCCAGTAGGACAGCATCTCCTGGTTGAAGCGAAGATAAGGCTGTGGCACCATTACGCCTGTTGTAGTTCTGCCTGTATGTTTCCTTCGTCCTTGCGTCTTCCTTTCGGATGCGGCGGTCATCTGGAGCCTGTGGCGATAGATTCCTGGGTAGGGTAGGGACCTTGGTCCTGAGAGACCTCCCCATAAGGGCGACGGCTGGGCTCACGCCTGTACTGGAGTGTGGCGTGTTTTGGTAGTTCAACAACGCTAGATCAGGATTTGCCTGCTTCAGTATCTTCTTTGTAATCTTGACTGCAGCCTCTGCTCCGCCGTTTGCCTGCGGGAACCCTGGACTGCTAGTACGATGTTGGAAGTCATACTCTTCTGCGAAGTCCTTGAACTGGCCCTGTCATGGCAAGTCCAGACACTACTCGTCTATGTACCATACCAAGGGAACCGATGACCAGCACAACGATTTTTGTCTCAAAACCTGCCTCGGTTAAAAGTGCACAGAGGGGTCTATATTTATCAAATTTGTGATGGTAGCATTGGTCGAGAAACGCATCAAATGGGTTGGAAATTTCTACAATTCTGGCTACAGACTGGGTACGGTCTAAAAAACACAAGTCTGGCTTGGAACTATCTATCATATGTCCATTTACTGTGATGGTCTGATTCTGAAACAGTTCACAGTGTTCAGGGATAACATTGTTTACTAGTTCTTGTCGGACGATCTCAACACACCTGTCATGCCGCTCGGAGTACAGTCCCTTGAGACGTCTGCATCCGTTGAGTGCGTGTGAGTTCGTGTCCGTTGGAAAACCACATACATAAATACAAACATACATACATATCAAATCACTTTATTGCAGAAATTTGTACAAAGACTATACATGCCTGCTAAAAATCAGCTATACAGAGGAGTGGTTGTCTCATCCTAAAACCCTGCTCGACTTTGCTGCCCTGCAAAAGAGTTGTAAAGGCCATAAAATTTCAGGTTGTCAAAATAGTGACCGGATTATCTATCACGTATCTAAGTGCATGAGATAGTTTCTTCTGGCCCAAACCCTTCTCGAACCAATCATGGCTGACAAACTAAGGTATTTGGTCAAACGTTTGCTTTTGCGCTTTGAAAGACCCATCAGCATGAGACCCTTTGTGAATCTTCGATGTACAGTGCCAAGGGAACCAACTATCAAAACAATTATTCTTGTGTAAAAGCCAGCGTCATTGAGTGCGATGCATAGTTGCATGTACTTATCAAACTTGTGTTGATAGCATTTCTCAATGAAGGTATCATACATACATACATACATACATGTATACATACATACATACATACACACACACATACATACATACATACATGGATGAATGCCTCTTGGGGCTTGGAGTCTAGGTCAGAGGTATGTTGAAGAACGCTGGGTAAGGCTAAATTGGTCACTGTTGAATGACTGTGCGTGACCATACACTAACAAAGGGCTTCTGGAATGCATCCTGATGATTGAGGGGTGTTGATGTGGAAGCTACTTGACAAACTGAGCGAGCAAGTTAGATTATTGCTTACATCTTGACAAGCAATTTTTAAAGCAGTTATTTTTATTTTTAAAATAATGAAAAATGCATCAGCCTAGCTTCTTGTAACTTCTCACACAAACCGAAACGTCTACCACTGCATACACATTTGATGAAGATTTCCATCACCTCTCAAAAAGCAGCAATTTCAAATATAAAAAATAGCACCTCCACGGCAAGCTATCAGGTTCTCAGTGGTGCTTTGCATAGCACTCCCCATCCAAGAACGGAGTGCCCAGGGTGCTATCGAGTGTCCAGGGTGCTATCGAGTGCCCAGGGTGCTATCCAGCGCCCAGGGTGCTATCCAGCGCCCAGTATTCTGAACAGCCTGCCACGCTCCCCTCTTGGTCAGACCCTACACTGCCTTCTGGAGGATGAGACAGTTTGAACATGTCCTCAGCAAAGAAAGCTAAAATCTAAAACGCTGGGGACCCCACTGTAGCAATCTCTGGAGATCTCACAACTGACATTCTACAATAGCGAAATTACAAAAGGACATTCCTCTGATATTTCACCTTTTCGTCATATTTTCATGAAACATGAGGGAAAGGGGCTGTTGGCATCAGCATCAGCATCTTGCTATTCAGTTTTTGATGACTACTGTATGTCCATGTACGAGGAGCTTTTGCCGTCTCACCTTGAACCCTCAAGGAGTAAATATGTAGCTAGCTGTGTTTGAATTGAAGTTTTTGCATCTTGAAGGAATTTGTTAATGATGAAGCTGCATAAGGCTATTATTACTCTTTTGTTGATTTGTTTCAGTTTTGATAATATCCTGCTATTGATGATTTTATCTCAGTGAATTGTCTCATGTACCAATTACTTATCTCGCATGGAACAAAATCCACGTCTTGTTCGTGATGTATTTTCATGCTGTGTATGACAAGGATACATCTGTTTCTGCATGTAAGGGAGCAAATGTTGCCTTTTGTACATGTACATGTATTTGTGAATTCCTTAAACCCCCAGCAAAGCAGCAAACTGGCTGTTTCATATGTGAAATAATGTAGGAGAACCAGAGTTCTGTTGAGGAAAGATCCAATTGGAATGACTTTTTAAATGGTATATGTGGACATCTTTGGTGGTGTATATGTTTTGGCAGTCACCTGCTTTTCCAGTTAATTTTGTAAGTCGTAATGACTAGTCTCACTTCTCTGTATGTGCCAAGTTGTGCTCAGGCACGATTCTTGCACATTCAGGGTTTCTCAGCGTACATGTTTTCTTCCGAAAGCATGGTATTCCAGTGCTTTAGTAATAAGAATCAACTGTACCACAGCGCGAAGCAATGGTTGCAGAGTGGATACAGGCATCTGTCTCACCAGTCTCTTCTCCTTGTTGACTTTCACTGTTGGATCATGTATCATGATCAAGCGCGACACTTGTGAAGAAGCAATTTGTGCATGTCTTCACTTCACTTCACTTGTCCTGTAGTCTGGTCGACCGTTGGGGCACCACAGATAATCTGGCAACCAGTTCTCTCTATTCCTCTCGCCTCTCGGACTGTCTCAAGGCTTTGCTGAGCCTCATCCCTGTCCACTCTGAGACGTTGTCCTCCCATCTTTTCCTTTGTCTGCCTCTCCTCCTCCCTCCTTTTACTGTGCCTTGTAGCACAGCCTTGGCAAGCCCTGACGATCTGAGACGTGTCCATACCACTTTAGTTTGCGTCTTTTCACAGTGGTCAGTGGTTCTTCATGGGGCCCGATGGCTTGCCTGATTCTGTTTCGGACTTCCTTGTTTGTGCTGCGGTCCTTGTAGGAGATGCCGAGGAGTTGTCGAAAGCATCTCATTTCCATGGCCTGTATCCTTCTCTCCAATTCAGCTGTTAATGTCTATGACTCACAGGCATACGAAAAAATATGGACATGACCAGGGCGCGCATCAGTCTGATCTTTGAGCTGAGGGCAATGTTCCTGTCCTTCCAGATGGTCTTGAGTTTTGTGAGTGCTGCTGTGGTCTGAGTAATTCTGGCGAGTATTTCAGGTTTGGATCCTGCATCTGTGACAATTGCTCCCAGGTATTTGAAGCTGTTGACGGTTTCCAGTTTCTCGCCACAGACCTTGATGTCAGTGCTGATGCCGTTGGTGTTGTTGGTCATCAGTTTGGTCTTCTCTACACTGATCTGCATGCCAAAATTTGTGGAGGTTGTGTCTAAGTGCTCCACTAAGTTCTCCAGCTCCTTGTGAATGTAGAGACACCCACGTAAGAGATAATGCACATTAAAAAACTAAGCTTTCCAGTGCATGGGGTGATTTCCTAGTCTTGTCTGGTCCACTCCAGTGGGATGGTCAACACCATCTGCCTGGACATCACCGATCTGAGTTTGGTTCAGGTCAAATCATGGAGGTCAATTATGCCAAGAAGCAGCCTTCTCAAGGCATGTCTTTCAGTCTTCCCTCTTCGTTCACAGCTATAACTGCCTTTCTGATACAGCAGCAGCTAATCACAGAAAAGTAGAGCCCGGCAGCCAGGGGTTGCAGAGGGTGGGCAGGGCATGGAGCAGTTTGCACTCGTTACAGGTGATGGTCATTTAACCTGCTCCTTAGCAATGCATCATGGAGCAGTTGGCACTCGTTACAGGTGATGGTCATTTAACCTGCTCCTTAGCAATGCATCATGGAGCAGTTGGCACTCGTTACAGGTGATGGCCATTTAACCTGCTCCTTAGCAATGCATCATGGAGCAGTTGGCACTCGTTACAGGTGATGGCCATTTAGCCTGCTCCTTAGCAATGCATCATGGAGCAGTTTACACTCGTTACAGGTGATGGCCATTTAACCTGCTCCTTAGCAATGCATCATGGAGCAGTTTACACTCGTTACAGGTGATGGCCATTTAACCTGCTCCGTAGCAATGCATCATGGAGCAGTTTGCACTCGTTATAGGTGATGGCCATTTAACCTGCTCCGAAGCAATGCATGGAGCTTTTTGAGTTGCCCTTCCATCAGTTTTAACATGAATTGGTGGTGGAGGTGCATTTCCTGAAGTATTTCAGTTGTGCAGAGAGTACACAAGATTACCTGTGATAAATGTTAGCATTGAAACAGTTGTCATATTTATTCAGATGGGTAATGAACACTGGAATGAATGTTAAAATGCTCAAGGTTGGACAATAAATTAATATGTCCTATAATGTAGTTGTGTTGTGGATGCCGCCATAATTTGATTGTTGCTCAGGGAATCCTAGACCAAGTACTATTCACTTTCACTGCCAGGCTAGGAGAAAATGGTCTTTTAGGAAGACTGACATCAATGTCCAGAAGTGATGCCAATATCTAATCTTGAGCCTCTCTCTCTCTAAGTGTGCTTGTGTACCTGAAAGGTGGCAATGATTATCCACCTGAAAGATGGGGCAAAGAGAAACATAAGTCAAGGCTGAATGTAGATGTTTTATTTTATGCCAGGAATAAATATATCAAGATGAGAAATTGTCTCTATGATATTGTATACAGTATGTATATAATGAGAAACATGATCATAGCCTGTGAAGTGCAAGGGCCAGTGGCAGGAGCCCTCTCTAAGTCATCAACAGGCCAACTCATTGCACAAGAGCCACCATTTGGGGCCACGCCACTTCCTACCAGACAGCTGAGGAAACAAGGGTGACAGAAGAAAGACCTCCACGACCCAGGCTCACTCCGTTCTGATTCTATTCCAGTGAAGCAGCCACTACTCACAGTGTCTGACTGAGCCACTGGCCATACAGCAGCTCATGGCCAATGCAGTGGCAGCAGCCAGCATACACCAGCACCCAACCACTTGGCCATGCATGCATGTTGGAAAGGGAGACTTATCACCACATATATATGAAGCCATCACCACACTCTGGCACAGCTTTGTTTCTGGCCAAGTCCTTCCCAACATCATCACCCTCCACACCCAATAGCGCTCACTGCTTCACCTGCATGAGTAATCTCAATCGGTTTTACCAGTGAAAGTCGATAAAATGCACCCTTTTCAGATAATAGCACAGGGCCCTCGAGTGCCCCGACCTGAACATCTGCCACACAAGACTTCAGGCCCCTGTTGCACCTCCGTAACCACCAGAAGTGTTAGTCTTGTCACAGTACACAGAGACACAGTGAGAGATGGGAGTGAGAAAGAGCTGAACACCTTTTGATTACGATGTAGGCCCACTTCCCTTGGGGCAATGCTGGGGTCAAGGGTGAATAAAGGCAGGGTAAGAAGAAACAAGGAAACGGACTAACAGGACAACAAATGAAGTGTTGACTCCCAAATGGTTGAAGCTGTGAAACCTTACGACTAGTACAGTGGGTGACGACTTCATCACCTCACCACCATCTTTGGCTGTTGACTGGGCCAAGCAAGGCCCATCACACTAATGCACTCCAGGGTCTCTCCTCTCCGCTTAGAAGGAATGAATGGTCCTGCAAGATTAGGGCCACCTTAGAATAAGAAAATAACTCTTGGCCAGGAATAAAAACAATTTCTGAAGTAATGCTGAAATATCAGATTGCAACAGCCTTGGTGAATGCACAGCTGCTTTGAAAACACTAATCCCAATCCTGAGGCACCATGAGCTGTTGCAAACTGGATTCTGGAGCTTAACTTGTCCACAAGATAATATTTCGACTTGGACAAAACCTTGCATCATAATTTACAAGCAAAAGTTGATCACAACCTTTGCAGGACTTTCTTTGCCAATAAAGAGGTCTAATGAAAAGACATATAATCCCCCCCCCCCTTCCCCAAGACCAATGCTCTAACAGTCTCGAGCAACAACACCAGGGAAGTTAACATATCTCGGGGAGAAAATTCCAGGAACAGGGTACATAGTCAATGCAGCATAGTCAAACAACACACGTCAACGCAGTGTTTTAGTGGATGTGTATGTGCCTGTATGAAAAAGTTTACATCAGATTTAGCAAAAACCAAAGTGCAAAGAATATTCTTGATTTTTAAGCCCAGCACCATTTTGATGAACTTCTCAGCTGACCAGTGAATGCCACCATGATAGGGGGAAAGGAACAAACATGACGAGAACAAAATCAACACTCACCAAAGTAGTCCATGTTAAAATATGGTGCACCAAGGATAAATCAGGAATGAACGGCCAATGTGTCAAAGAGTCGGAAAACACACTACACAATTTCATCTAAAAACACATAGGGCACTGTGCACAGCAGTGACCATGATCAAGGGACACGCATGCACACACAAGCTCATGCACACACACATATACATACACACACCTATCAAGAACAATTTTTAAAATCTCCTTCAGTAACCAATTCTGAGACTGTCGAGACTGCAACTAAAAAGCCATGCTCTGCTGGGTTGGGATTAAATACATATGGGGTTTCAAGTCGACACAAAAACTATTCATTAAAAGCTGCACACCAGCATCCCAGCAGCACACCAGCATCCCAATTTTGCTCTGGCAGCAAGCAGAAGACTGTCAATGCAGGAGGCAGCTGGGAGGAAAGGTTCTTGAGCAGCATCACAGTTATACTTGGCTGTTCAGAACCCCACCCTCCATCACTGAAGACGGTCTCCATACTGCTCAGAGAAGGAAGAACCCAGGTCATCTCACATTGAATTTCCAGTCTCAATCCAGTGTTGGTGCTTTCTACAGCATCTCACTGATCCGGTAAAGCTGCCTACAGATGAGGTGCTTAGATTATCATGAAGACAAGTTCTTCATTGCTTCAAGAATTTCAGTCCTGCAGTCATGCATCAGCATATCCTCAAACAGCCGGCTAGCTCCTTCCAACTGTCAACTGCATGATGCATCCAGATGCTGAAGCATGTGTGCTCAAGCTACATGTGAACAACATGACCAATTTCTTGCATGCATATGCTTGCACACAGGCATGACATTTATGCATCCCGCACACATGTGCATGCACACTTGCACACGGATTTACATGCAGTATGATCAACACAGCAGGGCAAGAGAGACACGCAGTAAGTACTAGAACCAGACAGCACCACAGTGTATGCCAAGCACACAGACAAGGACTGCGGTTGCCGGGGAAGCTAACATGAACACACGCACGCCACCAACCCACTACTCGTTCAGCACTCCAACCCAATGTGTGAGACAATGCCATCAACTTAAGCACTCTTACAATCCAACAAAGCAACCAGTGTATGACACAGCACGAGAAAAACAGCCATATATCAAACAACATAATGTTGAGGTAAAGGTCTCAAATATGTCCAACATGGGGGTAGTAAATGAATTTTCGTTTTTTTGTGTGTTTTTTTTTACCAACAAAAACTTGACACTTTGCCTAAGGAAAAATACCTGCATGCACTGAAAAAAGTTTCTTCCTCAGTTTTCAGTAAAAGGTTTTGCTAAAGAAGTTTGAAATTACTTTGTTTCAATGCAGTTTCCTCTAAATCCTACTCTACATGTATAACCCTTCTAAAATGTTTGACTCTTTTGAAACAATCAGAGCAACAATTTTTTGGTCAAAATGGGATGATAGACAATTTCATGCTTACTGTATGAAAAAAATTTTTTGGTCACATCTGAGACTCCAAGTTCTTCCAATATTCATACAAAGTCACACATGCAAGATGCCAAAATACTAACATGAGGGAACAAGAACGGTAGGAAAATAAAATCAACTTCCAGTTTTAACCACAAGGTGTTGGCAAAATACTAGGTTAATGTTTGCAGCCATGTTTCAGCATACATCTGAAAGTTGGACTTTTTCCCCCTGTAATATTTGTCATCAATGGGAATTTAAAATCAGCATTTCCTCACTCACCAGCATTCTGTCAAGTCTGATCAACAATGGTGGTTCAAATTGTTGATATTGAGATACACAAAGCATTTGTGCAGCTCTGGAAAAATTCCCATTTCATCCAGTCTCAACCCATCATGAAGCCAGCAACATCTGGTGAGTGGAGGGATTTTTTTTAAAATCAGCTAAGACCAGGAGTGTTTCAAATCAGCCAGAAAAAGAACTGTACTTTAGCCAACAGTGAGTGACCTAATACTTGCAGCAGTATATTAGCAAGAATGGAATCATTAGAAAATGACATGGACAAATCATTTCCTTTTTTTTTAAAATTAATAAATAAAAATAATGTCAATCAGATACAGATTGGATTTTAACAACCCGCATGCACAGGTCAAATAAACAGACCTGTGCACCCTCCATTGGAATAATCGTAAGACAAGAAGATAAAAATCGTAAGATTTTTGGAAAAATCGTAAGATTTAAACGACTCGCCCGTGAACGGCGCAATTAGCGGGTCATCAGCTGTTCGCATCCAACCCTCACTGTCATCCTCTCCCACCTCTCGATCACTCACAGCTTGAGAGGTCGGCATTCTTGAGCTAATTACAGCTTGCCTGATCATTCATCTAAAGTTTCCTCATCATCTTCATCTTCGGCAGCTGAAGGATTAAAATCCTCAAACAGATTTCGCGATCGCGACATGTTGCCTCGAGCGTCCACAGGATAGCCCATAATTTCTACTATACCGCACATAAAATCGCCCTGATTTTTTGATTGGCCAAGCTGAAGACTGTAGAGAAACCTCTTCTGCATGAACTGGAGTCAGTAAACGTAGAGTTATATGATAGGCTTGTACTTTGGCCGCGCTTGCCACTGGCGGACCACGAAGGCGAGCGCGGCAATTGCCGAAACTGGCCGAAATTGTACAGAAAAAAGTAATGCCGGTCCGTAGAGTGAAAAATCAGAAGATTTTTCATGCCAGGCGAAAATCGTAAAAATTACGATTTTATCGTTCATGCCAGGCGAAAATCGTAAAAACTACGATTTTATCGTACAAGTGCACAGGTCTGAATAAATATAGAATCAGCCAGAGAACTAATGGGCATTTCTTCCCTATGACAGCCACACATCTGCTGGAGCAAAAGCAGTAGAATGCAAGCTGCAAGAAGTCGGAGAGTGGACACATGCCTGCCTCACCCATCCTTCAAGTTGCCTCTAGTTTCTTCAGCAGATTCTGATTGCAACATCTCAGAGATAGTGGACCACTGACACAGTAGAGATACCCAGCTTGTAAATTAAACAGATTCAGTGGGGTAGTCAACAAATCACAACATGAATCGGCAAAATGACATGTCAGCAGCTTGAAGAGACCGACCACTGCCATTCCAAGGAATTACATCCAGAAGTACATTTACTATCAGTATCTAGACAGCTGTGGGCAAGTCTAAAGTTTCCTTATAGCTAAGCATGCCAACATTAACACTGGCTAATGTTGTACCATGGTAGGTGCACAAAGAGTTACAATGAATTATTAGTGGTCTGTTAAATAGTGCGACTAGCAGAGAACATTTCAAAACAAAAATGAGCCGGTAGGGGTGCACAGCACACAAACTCAGCTCAAACAAGGAAACAAAAAATCCGAGACGTCACATGGTCATCCCAGTAAAGAACAACTGTAAATGACACAGAAACTGTTTTCTTACAAGCTGGGACAATACAAGTCCTTCCAACCACTCATGGTAGCTCTTGCCTGAATTTCACATCAAAACAATCAAAAGCAGAAAGCAATGCAGTTGATCATGTAGCACTCCATACAGCCAAATGCAGTACTCGGGCTAGTTCAGTGGGTTTATAGAGACCTCAGGTGGTGCAGCATCCACACCACACACTACTCAGAGCTGTCTGTCTGCAGAAACAACAAAATTAAACACCGGTTTAGCACAGTAATGAAAACAGTGAATCCAGCACCCAAGCATTAACTTAATGACAATTACAAAATCAAATTAAAAGCTACAAAACATAGGAACGAATGCATGTCACTGTCATGCCTGTGAACACCTTCTAGATTGTTATCTACAGTCATACATTATACTTTTGACATCTTTAGCCTCTAGATTAACCCTTTTTTGCATTTACTTAAATTCTAAGACTCTAGAATCAAGAGGAAAAAAATCTTCCTCAGTTCATATTTTGTCTTCAGTGAGCAAAGACGGAAGTTGAGCATGTCCAGCTGTGGAGAAAAATGCAAATCCCACCAATAGTTCATGATTCCCAAACCAACCCTGTGCATATGCAGATGCATCAGTCAGCATCAATCCCATCCTCAAATCAGCTCAGCCCATGACTGCCAGAGGTTATGGCACAAATAAATATCTTATCTCATTCTTGTGACAAGCCAGCACTGTAATACCACTGTGAATGGCCTCCTGCTTTCCACTCACGTAGATTCTTTACAGCCCAGCAACTAGGTAGTTCCCTACAAACAGTGGGACAGTAGGAAATGATTAAATTCATTGGTTGTTTTCTTCTTTTCTAGATCTGCGAATCAGACCAGTGGCGCATCATGGGACCAGTGACACACTGCGAATCAGACCAGTGGAGCATCATGGGACCAGTGACACACTGCGAATCAGACCAGTAGAGCATCATGGGACCAGTGACACACTGCGAAATACCAGGGACATGCACTGAACGGAATGATGACTGCAACTGTCAGGAGACTTGAAACTGAGAGACACGTCAAGCGTGTCGGAGACCCTATCACATCTAGGTCCCTTCTTGTAAACTGCAACAAACACAGCTACAAAAATTTTTATCATCGTATGGCAAGTTCATTTTCCCCTTATATTTTATCCCTGGTTTTTGATCTGTCATGTTCACCAAGTTGAAGATGTGCTGAACCATCCCTCTAATTAGAAACTCTAATTCCACATGCAATGTAAATGCCGCATAAATTGCAATCTTGTTTATCACAGATCACAGACACTCAGTCTTCCTGTCAAAACTTATGATGGACCTGATAATAAATATAAAAAATAAAAAGCAGTGCTGGTTCCCAGAACTAAAACCAAAGGCCACATAAAAGGAGCCCAGCAGAAAGTGGGCACGTTTCAACAGGTCAACATGCCAAATGAATGAAAAGCCCTGTAAAACTAAAGTTGTCTGTAGTATGAATATATCAGGGGCTTCCCATGCACCACTGCTTGGTGCACAAGCTCTGCAGCTTTGGTCAATGAAACTGCCTATATAAGCAAGTGGATGATTCCATCTGATCTGGTTCAGGGTTCGTACAGATTTTTAGATACAAAATTCCATGACTTTTCCATGACTTTCCATGAGCCTCAATAACATTTTCCATGACTTAGCGTTCTGTGATACATGAGAGTTTTAAAGAGAAAAGTGTATGGCGCACAACCAAACTCACGCACAATACACCAGTTGTAAAAAAAGTTCTAATTCTTTTTATTATATTTTACAGCAGATTGATTCAAAAACTGACAAATGCAAGTTAACAAACAAATCATGACTGGACATTACTTTCATCTTTTTCAAATTTCTTAATTGTAAAAATCCAGTAATTTGAAATAGAAAGTTAGCAATCTAGTGAGCATTTTTTTTTTTTTAACACTTCATTCACACAGTCAGTATGCAGTTTATTTACATTGGGACTGTTTGACTTCTGCTCTTTTCTTTTTGGTGTTTTTTAGCATGCGCCTGATGCGCGATACCTTTCATGTGGCTTTTCAAGGCTGCCTCTCCCATGTTGGACACATCAAACTCTTTTTCACAAAATCGGCACTTTGCCATCCCACTCAGTTTCACTCGGATTCATGACCCACTCACTGTATTTTTCGTCTCGTGTCCAAGTGTCTTGAAATCGACACTTTCCAGGCATGATGATAATCTCCAAGAAACACTGCACCACAAACAAAACAAGCTCTTTTCACTTTCTCCTCCTTTGAAGCAACTAACCCGACAGGCGTGGAAATGAAATCAGGTCACCTAGCCAAAGAACCAATCAGGAAGCAGAAGACAAACGAGCCTTCAAAATTAACCAATGGGATGCAAGGGCACGTTTTCCTGTAGTTCGCAGCGTGTAAAAATAGATTGAGAGTATCGCGCGAAGCACAGCCTAGAAAACATCTCTTTTTTTCTTTCTTTTTATTATTTATTAAATTCCATGACTTTCCATGACTTAAATTGAAATTCCATGATTTTCCAGGCCTGGAAAATGAAAATTCAAATTCCATGACTTTCCAGGTTTTCCATGACCTGTACGAACCCTGTGGTTGTGCTCAGCCCAGGAGGATGTGGCTGTGGGAAGGAGCAGAGAGAGGCGTTGCCATAGATACCCGTGCCTCTTCCTCACAGCAGGTCACAAGGTCAAGGTCAGCACTGCCAGACTGGTAATACTGGTTTGGTTCTTGCAGCAAGTACAGTTGTACAAACAAGACTGGAAACTCTACACAGTACACTTCCAAGCAGGACTCTGGAGCAACCTAATCACTCAGCATGGTTCCTTTAGTTCCCATCAAAACAGTATTATCCATCCATGTCAAATGCATGGAAAAGTATGCAGTTCTGTCATACCAAAGTCACACCCAACAACCCCACCCCAAGTAAACGCAATGATGTTTCAAATACCACTGATGCTTCATCAAAAGTCTACCATTTCCAGGTGCTACACAGGCAAGGAGAGACAGCAACAGACACAACACTCGAGGAAGCTTCTGCAGCATCCAACAATCACTACCCTCCAAGGTCATGGCTGCCACATACAGCAGGCAGCTGATGTCCTCCCTGACCCAGATGGAAGCTGGTGGACATAGCACAGGGCTTGGGACACGGTGGCAAGCGGGCAGCACTGGGCTAGACAGGTGATCACACTGTCTGACCAGGAAACTCAGCAAAGTTGCATAGAAGTACAGCTCTTCAAACACTCATGAGGCCAGAGCACTGAGCCAGCCATTTCTACCACTGACCTTTTCCCTGTAGAACAGTTTCTTCCTTTTTGAGTTATGCATACATCTACTAAGATTTGCATTCAGGATCATATATTTCTCTAATAGCATCAAAATACATTAAGTTTAATTAAGATGAAAAGATCAGCATGTATTACTACAAAGCTGATTAAAAAAATTTAAGTCAAAAATACAGATTACATACTGAGTGATGGACACAACAGTCTAATTTCTCATGCCCATTTCTAAGAGGACCTTCCTTGCTACATACAGGTATGTAAATCTTATGTTATAGAATATTTTGGTCTCTCCTTCCCTGTGTCTATGAGATGAGTATCATCTACCAATTCAAAGGCTTCATCTATAATATCTCTGCTCCTCCAGTTGACAATTTCCCTACCAGCCAGATACCCCCAATTCTTCTGCAATCTCCAGGCCGACCCGCCCAGTCTGTGTCTCTGGTGAGTCAAGAAGCTGTGTGAGGTGGCCTGTATTGGAAAGATGCTTCCAGGAAGACGTTTAGAGAGGTGATGACAATCTGGCATATCGCCTCTGCTAGCAGGAAACAATGTATCCCACAGTGAACATGACAAGCCAGTAGCGTTAACCCAAGACTTTCTATCGACTGAAGAAACCGAGTTGGAGGAGAGGGCAAAGCAAAAACAGAACGGATGACCACAGCAGTGCATGAATGAAAATACAGTTCCGTCCAAAATAATTGTGAACACATGATTTCATGAATCACATGACACCTTGCTCCAAACACTCTCAGTACTGGCATCTCCACTGACAAACAACACCTGGTGCACCTGAAAACCTCAAATGCAGATAACATGATTAAGACTTACTGGCAGTTGGTAATGCCAAAAGTAGTAGAAAGCATGGGCATGAATTGTGATGATAATAGCACTGGGCACGAGCACACAAAACAAAAAACAAAATACAACACCATAATTACGCATTAACATCGATGAAAGCTCAGCTCATTATAGCCAATATTTCAGGATCCTCATCTTTGAATGATTAAAATAGCCCAGCAGCTGTATGATACAAGTTTTGAAAATCAAGTTGTCACATCTTCACACAGCATAATGTCAGCGTCCATCAAAGTTCACCCAGTGCTAGCCTGCTACACTTCATTGGGCCTTTCTTCTGTCTGACACATTCCCCGTCCCACCCCTCTGCTACATAGCTAGCCACCAACTTTCACTGCACCCAGTAATAATACAATGCATGTACAAGAAAGAGCAATAGATTTGATAATATATATATGTATATGTATATATGTATGTATATAATACACTTTTTGAAGACACCATACTCAGTACATGATAATGATACATCACACCAAATCAACAGCCCAGCATCAAACACTCTGGCAAGACCTACGAGATTGGCACCAGCCTGACTATGTACAGCGCCACACATCAACTCCCCACAGGTACTAGCATGCAGGGAATCAATTATCTGACACAGAATCCATTGAATTCATCAAAGAGCAGAGCTTGTTTTTTCATTACTTCATCTACAGTGTGTTCCCAGCCCCACTTATACCACGCACTTGCATACAGCTTGAAGTAATACACTGTACTCTATTTTTTAGCTCCATTCTCAGGCACCCAAGCAACACACACCAGCAAGGAGAAACAATTAGACAAATCCATGAATAAGTTAACAAACACAAATGAATAAGAGATCACTGTCCTCCCTGTTCTTTAAAAGGAAAAAACTTCACATTTGTTTTATATCCTTTGAAAAATATGAAGAAAAAAACAACAAACATCTGACAAGACAAAAATAAATCTGGCCTTATGTACACAAAGGGCGAATGATGCGGAAGCTGCTAGATGAGAGAGCCAGAGAGGAGCAAGCAGAGGACCGAGACCTAGAGAAGCACCACCCAAGTGGACCGACCGCCACCACCACTTGCCTTGGGAGGGAGCCAGCAGCCGCCTGCAGTGAGACACACTGCCACTACCACAACCCCAGTCATGATTCATTAAAAAATATAGAAGTCAAAGCCCCTAACATGAGGAGATTAAAAAGGAAGTGATCAGGGACAGTGCATATGTCACACACCACAGTATGAGAGAAAGAAAGAAAACACAAGACAGAAAGTTATCAGAAGGACACAGGAGAACATTCTGTGTCTCTAAAAGTCTAAAACTTTGTACAGACCGCAGAATTTTAGCTCTTGGAAAACAGCTGAATTCAGTAGGAGAGACAGATGGGCATGCAGGCTTGAAAGATATTTCCATATGTACAATTAGTTCTTGCATGAAACTGATCACTATCCACCAAGGATGGACACATCAAAGTGCAACATTCAGACTCAGGGCCCGGCCAGTCACTCCCTGTTCCATACAAACACTGCACAGTCATCACAAGTCACAGCTCAGCAAAGGTCTCCACCCAAAACTATACAGCTTTCCCAGAAACCTATGCACACAGGCCTAGAAAAATGGGGGTAAAAAAGCCACTGCAGACAGAGATTAACAGACCTGCATACAGTCAACGAGAGCTGTTACGACACATTCCTGCCATTCGTAATTCAGTTTTACTCTGCTGTGAGATTGTTGTACGTGTCCTTGACAGCCCTGGAAAGATCCGGTTGCCAACTGCTTGTACATATGCATCTTGCATCCATCAGCAACCTGGGCCACCACAGGCACTGTTGACTGCAAGGTCCATGGTCAGCAACTACAGTTCGCACACAATAAGCTTGGAAGTTGGAGACAAGGGGACAACAAGCTCCAGATCATGCCAACTATGAAAGATGAAGTTCTCGTGTGGACATACCACGTTCCCTGTAGATTTATAGTCATACAATGGCCCTTCCTTGCAAAGCAGGGCGAGCATACCAGTCAATCATTCCTAATGTGTTGGGCTCATTGCACCATCCAAGGTACATAAACTCCTTCAATCTACACATTGCAGCTGTCTTCCTGGCCAAGAACCTCAGGGATCTTCTTCCTTCACTATTAGCCTTTACCCAAACTTCACAGCTAAGGCATATTCTCCTTTATGAGCGGACTATCCTCTGATCTATATGCAGCAGCAGATCAAATTCCCTTCCATGTACACACCAACGCAGTCACCGGTCATAGTTCTGCTCCCCTCCCCTTTTCACACCACCACAGGCCAAGGTTTGACATAAAACGTCAGAGGAGGCAGGAAAGAATTACATAGGCTTTGCAAGTCAGACCAGCTCGACTCTAGCTGCTTAAAGCTTCCTGTAAGTCAGGGATCAGATTGTTCCTGAAGCGAAGCATCATTGACAATATCCACAATGAGTGTGTATTATTATGCATCTGTGGTGTAGGAAACCAGCCTACAACAGCATCAGTGCAGTCAGCCCCTTCCTTGGGATCTCTAGTTAGAGCTCTGCCCACTCTTTTCTTCACTCCAAGTACCGAGGTAGCTCCCCTCTCTATGTATATAGTGATTTTCTTCATCTCAGCCGTGCACAGACACCCTTCCTCCCTTCTCGGGAGAGCAACATGCACCATCCGCCCCTCATCCCATGTCTACACTTTTGTCTTGCTTCGCTCTGAACCACATTGTCTCCCACCCTCACTCACCCAGGGGCTCGATGCCATCACAATGTTTTTTGCCATTTTCCAGTAGAACTCTCACCCCTCAACACCCTGATGAGATAATTCCGTCTCTGTGGTGACATTTTGCATGCAAGAACTGCAAGGTTGGTTCTCTGTGAATGCTTCTCAGTCATCCTCCCAGCAACATGCGCACCTATGTACAGGGAGTATGTGTTTAGTTTACAAGTCAATACAGAAGTTGCTTATCCCCCTCTCAGCATACTGGCAAAGAATGAATGAAGGACGATAATCAAATTTCTCCTGTAGCTCTATGTCTGCTGAGTTTGCATGCTTTGCTACATGCATGATCCACTGCTCTAAGAAAGTCTAGGCTCTCACTGAGGTAGCCATTACAGCACAGCGTCCCTACAGCTCCTCAAGGACTGCAAACTAGACATGTGTCACACGAAGGTAGAGAACAAGAGAGGAACATGTTCAACTCAGGGTTGGGGGGGAGCCAAGCGCCAAACAGCAAACATGTACACAGAGATTACCATTTAGCTTTTCATCGCTGATAATCAATTATTCTGCAAACAGCTGCACCACGTGGTGAAACATTTGTTCATTTGGCAAGCAGATGCATATACCATACAGAGTAATGTGCGCAATGAAACATGACACATTATCTGATTTTCCTTGCACCACTGACTGGCATGTTCCTACCAAGTGATGCATGGCCATGACATAACATGACACGCCATGACATGACAGCAAAATGACCATCTTCACCTTGAGCACACCGACAGCCAGACTCACTCTGTCCAACAGGTCTACTTTGGCTCAAGAATACAAAAATCTTTGTTGAGACAATTTCAGTGCAGCTGTAAGTGTGCAACAAGGAAGTGTCCCTGCGACTACTCTCAACACAGAGTGGATCTGAGGGAAGGGGCCGGGATGTCTGCAGAGGTACGACACCTGGAACGCAGCATCCGAGTTTGCATCAGACCGACTCCACCAACAGCTTCATGGAGGCAGACACCCCACAGCCATCAGAATCAACCCTACATGTCCCCATAGGTACATGCGTGTGTCAGTGCTTATGTGTCATTTCTGTATGCATGGGTCTACAGGCAAATGAAGGTGTATGCATAGGAGTGTATGCCTATGCATGTGGTTCATGTAGATGCATTTGTTGCCGATGACTGTACCTGCAAGTCTGCACAAGGGTGCGTGGCCCTGGTGGCAGTAAATGCATGCATACCTGCCAGTCCAGCACAAACCCAGGCAGACTTAGATCCCCAACCCCCATCCCACCCCTGTCTCCATGGTGATGACCAAAAGATGACTCCCATTTGCAGACAGCCCTGTCGGGGCTTGGGATGAGAGGATTTGTCCATGGAAGAAGTATACTCCAGGCCAGAGCCATGCCAGAGCTCTAGGAGTTCTCCTCCCGATGCTGGAAGCAGAAGCAAGGAGTCTGCATCACAATAAAGCAACAATTCTTGAGCAAGGGCTGAGGCCAAGTCCTGTGGGCCTGCCCTCTCTCCTCTGCCATCAACTCTCTTGCTGACCTGCCCTCTCTCCTCTGCCATCAACTCTCTTGCTGACCTGCCCTCTCTCCTCTGCCATCAACTCTCTTGCTGACCTGCCCTCTCTCCTCTGCCATCAACTCTCTTGCTGACCTGCCCTCTCTCCTCTGCCATCAACTCTCTTGCTGACCTGCCCTCTCTCCTCTGCCATCAACTCTCTTGCTGACCTGCCCTCTCTCCTCTGCCATCAACTCTCTTGCTGACCTGCCCTCATCACGTCACTCTCCGGCACCACGGGGCAACATCCTCAAAGACTTTAAGACTGCTGCAAGGCAGAATTTACATAAGATTGTCTCTTTCAAAAAGTTTGGAAATCCCTTTTGAAACACCTCCAAACCTACAAACACGCGCATGCACACACGCACGCACACACAAACAGACACACGCACTGATACACACACACACAGACAAACATGCACTCAAAAAAACACACCTCAGCTTCAAAACATTATTCAAAATTTAGGTAAATATAATAACAGATGATTTGTTCATCCAGTTCTGCTTAGATAACCATCTTTGCTCAGCCTTTTCAATGCACCATTCTATCCATGAGTGTTGGGGTGGTGGGTGTTGGGGTGGTGGGTGTTGGGGTGGTGGGTGGTGGGGTGGTGGGTGATGGGGTGGTGGGTGTTGGGGTGGTGGGTGTTGGGGTGGTGGGTGGTGGGGTAATGGGGTGGTGGGTGGTAGGTGGTAGGGTGGTGGGGTGGTGGGTGATGTGGTGGTTGGTGGTGGGTGATGGGGTGGTGGGTGGTAGGGTGGTGGGTGGTGGGGTGGAGGGTGGTGGGGTGGTGGGTGGTGGGGTGATGGGATGGTGGGTGATGGGATGGTGGGTGGTGGGGTGGTGGGTGGTAGGTGGTGGGGGGTAGGTGGTGGGGGGTAGGTGGTGGGGGGTAGGTGGTGGGGTGGTGGGTGGTGGGGTGATAGGATGGTGGGGTGGTGGGTGATGGGATGGTGGGGTGGTGGGTGGTGGGTGGTGGGTGATGGGGTGGTGGGTGGTAGGTGGCGGGGGGTAGGTGGTGGGGGTAGGTGGTGGGGCTGGGAAAATGAATTATTGGTGCAGGCATTGGGTTGTGTATTGGTGCACACATGCTCTTTTGCAAACCTGCATATATACACCTGTGCATCATATTTTATGTGTGAATTACTCGACACTTATTCAGTTTTTCCCTGCTCAACTTTCATTTCTACAGAGCCATCTACTAAAGAAAAAACTGCATTACTTCTAAGTGGACAATCTAACAAGAATCTAGCTAAAATTAAAAAACACTACCTTTATACATGAAAAGCTATTCCACTCTCTATTCTATGGAGCAAATCTACTCAGTCCAGCAGTTCAGGATAACCTACCCTTCGTCGATGGAATAACCGGTGTAAGAAGCCGCGCTGCGGAGGGGGAGGTGGCTGGTCCTCCACAAGGTCTGGACTGGGCATCCCGTCCGGCCCAAAGACATTGAGTTCCTTGAAGCATTCTGTTTCAATCATCTGCAAACAGACACGAGCACTCATGATGACTCTGTGAATCTTTTACACCACTCCACTTTCACAGAAGTTTGAGTAATCCCTTACCTCTGAGAGGTTTACGGTACATTCCAATATGGTGGGTTTGGGTCTCTGATTAGTGCTGAAAGATTACTTCATCACATCCCCACCTTTCTTGAAAAGTAAAATCCACAACTAAGTTCAACTTTCTGTGTGACTCACTCTCAGAAGATCAGCTTTACACATTAAGGCATAATCTTGACATAATCTTGGCATAATCTTGGCATAATCTTGGCATAATCTTGACATAATCTTTACTACTGCACCTGTGAAACAGAAATTTGCTAACTGGCTGCTGAATACACAAACAGGTGTTTCCTTCACTGAACATCATTTTGGCAAATCCTCTATCCCTGTCTGTCTTTCCCTTCTAGTCACTGCCTTTCTGACATCAGCTATGAACCCTGTGCATTCTCTTGCCAGAGTCTCACACCAAGGTTTTTGTCTGAGGACCCCTCACCTCATTCTGCCATGGTATGGAAACGCTGCCTATGTTGAATTTGCTGTAGAACGTGTCATCACTTGCATCCAGGTTGACTCCCTTCACTGTGGAGAACTGCTCAATGTCCAGCACATCCTTGCAGTACACAGCGCGGGGCTGTAACACACGCACGTACGCACAAATGTACATTCTGACCACCAATTTCTGGTTGACTTACCGAGTTGTGCGCATCTTGAACAATATTGTCACATTGAAACTCAGGCATGAACATGCTTTTAAAGAAGTTACTCATAAAAGCATGTGTTGTAAGCAAAAAAATGTGGAACATTTCATCTTGGAAGACAAAGTCCTGTGTCCTTTCTGCATCATGCATGTACACTCTCATGCTGAATAAATTGCACACAGCTAACATTTGGCTACAACCAAACATCTTTGCATACTATGATGACATTACTTTGCACTTGAACAAAACACACACACACACACACACACACACACTAACACACACACACAAACACACACACACACATCAGGTGCACATGCACATACACACACACACACACATGCACACACACAAGCACACACATACACATGCACACGCCCACACAAGCACACACATGCACACACACAAGCACACACATACACATGCACACGCCCACACAAGCACATACACACACAGTGCAGCACATGCAGCAACATGTCCACTTTAACACAAATCATCATCAGCCAGAGCAAGCAAGCAGGGCAATTGCAGCCTGCAACTCACATCAGGGACAAAGGGAGGCTCCAGCATGCCTGCCTCCAGGCGCTTGATGTTGATGCTGTTGAAGAAGGGGTGGGACATCACTTCCTTGGAACCCTCAGCACCACAGCCCAGCCTGTCTACAGGGTTTTTCTTCAGTAGCTGCAAATCACAGAGGCAAAGGCTGAGAAAGGCAGACTGGATAGGAGTGAGGGCACAGCTTGCTAAAGGTCATGTGATGGGGACGGAAAGGTGTCAGGCCAGTTTGCTCAGTCAGACCAGTGGGCAAAGCCAAGAAAGCTACTGCTGTGAAAGAGAGGGCTGAAAGCAGAGGGGGAAATGGAGTGTGGCCAAGAGAGAGGGCATGGCCAGGCACAGGGTGTGGCCCAGAAGGTGGGTGGGGGTGGGTTGGGGGGCCAGGAAAGGGTGTGGCCATTGGGGGGGGGGGGGGGGGGGGGGGGGGGGGCAGGAAAGAGAGATGGCCAAGACATGGGGTGTGACCATGAAAGAGAAGTGACCATGACAGGGGGGGTGGCTATTATAGGGGTGTGGCCCAGAAAGGGTGGGGGTGGGAGGGGGTGGGGAGTGGGGGGGGGGGGGGGGGGCATGACAGGGGTGTGTGGCCAGGACAGGGGGTATGGCCATAACAGGGGGTGTGGCCATGACAGGGGATGTAGCATGACATGGGGTGTGGCCACAACAAGGGTGTGTGAACATAACAGGGGTGTGTGGCCATGACAGGTTGAGGCCATAACAGGGGTGTGTGGCCATGACAGGTTGAGGCCATGACAGGGGTGTGTGGCCATGACAGGGGTGTGTGGCCATGACAGGGGGTGTGGCCATGACAGGGGTGTGTGGCCATGACAGGGGTGTGTGGCCATGACAGAGGGTGTGTGGCCATGACAGGTTGAGGCCATAACAGGGGTGTGTGGCCATGACAGGGGTGTGTGGCCATGACAGGGGTATGTGGCCATGACAGGGGGTGTGTGGCCATGACAGGTTGAGGCCATAACAGGGGTGTTTGGCCATGACAGGGGTGTGTGGCCATGACAGGGGTGTGTGGCCATGACAGGTTGAGGCCATAACAGGGGTGTGTGGCCATGACAGGGGTGTGTGGCCATGACAGGGGTGTGTGGCCATGACAGGGGGTGTGGCCATGACAGGTTGAGGCCATGACAGGGGTGTGTGGCCATGACAGGGGTGTGTGGCCATGACAGGGGTGTGTGGCCATGACAGGGGTGTGGCCATGACAGGGGTGTGTGGCCATGACAGGGGTGTGTGGCCATGACAGGTTGAGGCCATGACAGGGGTGTGTGGCCATGACAGGGGTGTGTGGCCATGACAGGGGGTGTGGCCATGACAGGGTGTGTGGCCATGACAGGGGTGTGTGGCCATGACAGGGGGTGTGGCCATAACAGTGGTGTGTGGCCATGACAGGGGGTGTGGCCATAACTGGTGTGTGGCCATGACAATGGGAGTGGCCATAACAGGGAGTGGTGGATATTACAGGGGTGTGGCCCAGAAAGGGGGGGGGATAACGGGGTGTGGCCATGACAGGATGAGGCCATGACAATGGGTGTGGCCATGACAGGGGGTGTGGCCATGACAGGGTGTGTGGCCATGACAGGGGGTGTGGCCATGACAGGGGGTGTGGCCATGACAGGGGGTGTGGCCATGACATGGGGTGTGGCCATGACAGGGGGTGTGGCCATGACAGGGGGTGTGGCCATCAAAATAGGGCAATAAAAGGTTGAAGGGCATGACCATGACAAAGGGCAGTGCAGGGACAGAGGGCACAGCCAAGTCAGAGGGCATGGTTAAGATAGAGTAGCAGAAGCTGGAGAGGGAGTGTACAGCTATTAGAGTGTGTGCAATAACAAAGGGGACTTTTACTAATGAAAATAGGAAACAACCAAGACAATAATTTTCAAAATAAATAACATATGAGGCACAAATCTGCTATTTATTATCATGCATGAAAAACAAAAACAAAAACAAAATGTAAAAAAACTTAGCAAATATGTATTTACCAACTAACAGCACTGCAACTGCAACCTTATGCTGCAACTGGCATTTTACCTAATTTGCCCATTGAATACAAGTGTTGTGAATCTTACCATGCACATCCCCATTGTGAGTCCGATACCATCACAGAAAAGAGAGCATCACTGACCTGCCGACAGACGGCCTGGGCGTTATCACTGAATTTGGCAGAGTAGACTTCCTGATCCTCCTTCACTCTCCTGTCCACCTCCTCCCGCTTCACCTTTTCCTTGCGGGCCCGGAATGGTGCCTGGCATCAGACAGACAGCAAGTGTCAGGAAAGGCAGGCAGACCAGCATCACCATGCAGGGCAGAAACCTTCTAGCCCCACCTGAATCCCTGATAGGATGCAAAATGGCAAGCCACACAGGACTGATGCCATACAATTGCATGGTCATTTTAGAGCCACACAGGACTGATGCCATACAATTGCATGGTCATTTTAGAGCCACACAGGACTGATGCCATACAATTGCATGGTCATTTTAGAGCCACACAGGACTGATGCCATACAATTGCATGGTCATTTTAGAGCCACACAGGACTGATGCCATACAATTGCATGGTCATTTTAGAGCCACACAGGACTGATGCCATACAATTGCATGGTCATTTTAGAGCCACACAGGACTGATGATGCCATACAATTGCATGGTCATTTTAGAGCCACACATGACTGATGCCATACAATTGCATGGTCATTTTAGAGCCACACAGGACTGATGCCATACAATTGCATGGTCATTTTAGAGCCACACAGGACTGATGCCATTCAATTGCATGGTCATTTTAGAGCCACACAGGACTGATGCCATACAATTGCATGGTCATTTTAGAGCCACACAGGACTGATGCCATACAATTGCATGGTCATTTTAGAGCCACACAGGACTGATGCCATACAATTGCATGGTCATTTTAGAGCCACACAGGACTGATGCCATGTTTATCTCCCTCTCAAATTAAATAATACCAGATGTGCATGAACGAAGGCTTGGCAAAATGGTCCAAGATGGCAGAAAATGGGAAACTCATATATGAATGTAATTTTCATGCAATCTGACTTCCTTAAGCATATGCTAACCATGCTAATTGTTGCTAGTCTTCAGTACTGACGTCATATACCAGAGATCTAATCTGCAGTATTTTCATAAAACCACTAGACTACAGGACATAGTACATTTGCAAACAGTAACCATAAACAGTGTGTAGACTAAAACAATGCCTTTTCAGACAGAATGTTACTGCTTTTCATCCAGTCCTTGTGAGGACTTGAAAGATCTTTTTCTATCACTATCACCCTTCCATCCAAAGCAACTGGGATGCAAGCATGCCTCCACAGCCTTGGCAATCCAAATACAAACTTCAATCATTGTAGATGTACTGAAATTCAGGTGCTTTTCATATCCTAGACCGTAGAGAATCCTAAAACGTAGAGCGTGATCTACTTGCATATTATTAACATGACGTGTTCACCCGCCAAATCTTGTGATTGGACAATGCCCCGCAGAGATGACTTTCCCCCGCCTACTCTTGTTATCTTAACTGTGATTAGCCAGTTGTAACGGTGAACGTTTTATGAAATCTCGGACCCAAAGATTTTTGTCTTTGCTGCATGTGATTACACAAATATTTCTTGAGGAAAGTACCATTTGATCGGGTAATAAGGTGAAAGAAAACAATGAAAACCCATATTTTGTCATGTTAATAATATGCAAGGTCACGCTCTACGTTTTAGGATACTCTACGGTCTAGGATATGACACTACCCTATCCCACAACAATGTCACTCATCACACGGCCTGCTCCCTAACCTTTCCCTCAAATGATTCATACAAATGCAGCCCTGCTACTGCCCTATCCCACATCATCTTCACACACAGCACAGCCCCTGCACTGACCTTTCCTTCTATCATTTCATAAATAATGCAGCCCAATCCCCACCAGTCCGGACTGAAGCGGTAGCGCTCATTCTTCACCACCTCAGGAGCTGAAAGGAAAGCATCATTCAAAAGTTACTGTCCAGAGGCTGAACAACCACTGAGGTAGCACTACCCAGACAGACAAGAGGACAATCTGCAATGTGATATACTGATCTCAACAAAATGCATAGATTCCGCAAAGTATGATCATTAATAGCAGAGTGCTTTGATGCATGTTCATTTCATATTACTGAGTGGATCTAATGCTGAAAGATCCTCTACGTCCATCGCTAAAGAGTTTGATGACAAAATTTTCTTCCTCCCACATGTCTTACCTGACCTTCTGAGAGAAAGAAAAACCCACTCAATGACATAATTTTTTGGTTTTATTCAACAGGGTTCATACAGGTTATCGTCCACAAAAAGTAAGGACTTTTTAAGGACTTTTAAAGGACTTTTTAAAGGACATTTTACGAACTTTATAAAGAACAACTGAGGGATCTCTGACTCGCTTCTCCCTTTAAATACACACATACCCCACACTAAACACACATTTTTCTCTTACTCATGTCTATCTTAATCATCATTCTTTAAAAACAAAGTAAATTTAAGTCATTTATGACACATAAACATGTATAAAACATAGACCTATTTTAGTGATGGAGTTGATCTGTGTACTTTAACATACCTCCTTTTTATAACACATTATTGGGGTCCTCCATCCTCCTCTTTTTTCCCCTTCATTTTTTTTAAAATAAATATTTCATTTATTATTTACTCATTTCATTCTTTCCTATTTTAAACAAAAAAGTGATGTACGCCCCTAAAAAATAACAAATATATCAAATTAAAACAAGCAATAAAATAATTAATTAATAAATATATAAAAAAATAATAATAATCATAAATTAAACAATAATATCAGAATTAGTAATTATATATTGCAGTGCATAAATTATAATGTCTACAGCCTCTAACATCTAACATAGTAAATGTCGAAGTGCTGCTTCTTAAAAAGAACAAACTTCTTTGCTGAAAGGCAATGTCTATCACATGTGGCAATGAAAGAGTTAACCAGATTAAGAAATGATAAAGCAGTGTATTTTTTAAAAACAAAAATAAAAATAAAAACAGTTGCAGTAAACACATATAGGCCTATTAACAAAAATAGAAATTGTTAATTCAAAATAAAACTTACTCATATAGCTTCCAGTTCACGTTAGGGCCATCCATGGATAGCTGCAGAAGCTTGCGATGACCAAACTCGAGGATCACGGGCTCAAGGCGCTCATGAAGGTCAACTGCTGCCGCATGCCCCATGAATTCTGAACGAAGGTAGTTTGTCGCCACCACATTATTCTCCCACACCCTCACATGGATATCCAGCTGCTTTTGCTGCAGATCATCATTCAGGCTCTCGTCAAATAACAAGACGTAGGATGTCTCAGATTTCACTCTGTCCTTCAGTTCATTAAAGAAATGGCGAGCGATTCCAAATGTTGACAAGTATGACGACTTCCTTTCTCCACACTTGTAACTGGCTGCAATCTGGCTGTCAGGAAACATTGCTGCAAACACTTTGCCGTTGTCTTCACATGATTTATAGCTGTAGTGGCTGCTGACCGCTTTCAATGTCCAGATTATTTCAGCTTTGAAAGTATCTGTGCTGGAAAATGGCTGAGCAGAAGAAGGCCTGGTACTGACAGTAGAACTACTAGTCGCAGCATGGGTTACAGTTGAAGTTGAAGGCCCAGTCTTTTCGAGAAATGCGGACATGGGCACGGCAGGTCTTGAAGCTTTTACAAAACGTTCATGTTTTGCCCCCTTGTGGTGCGCCAGTACAGAAGAATGACCGCCAGCAGCAACATCAAAAGTTTTTTTGCACACTGAACAATAAGCTTTCCGGGTGTTTCCCTTTGGATCACGTTGCAGCCACTCTCTGAATTCGGCCGATTCCAACCACTTATCATTGAATAAACACCTTCCAGGCATCTTTCAGTTTCCAAAATGGCGCAAGTTTCACCGGCACAAGCCACCACCACTAACTAGCAAGAGGTAAATTTATCAGGGGAGGTCACTCCTGCATATAGGGGGTCAGAGTCGCTTCCCTTCTGCAAAAATGCTGGTAGCAGACGCTTTGTTGGCGACATCGAAATGAAAATGTCATTTTTTTCTCAGTTATTCTTAAACTAAAGTACTGCTTTGAAATTATTTCAAGGAAAATCCCATTTTCGAAGGACTTTTAAGCACCTTGCTAGTAAACTGATAGAAAACTTTAATTTCGAAGGACTTTTAAGGCCTTAAAAAAGGGGTGTCAAAATCTAAGTACTTTTAAGGTTTTTCATGACCTGTACGAACCCTGTTCAAGGTTGTAAACGGAAACATATACTGTGTGTAATTAAAATATTTACTCATACATAAATGTAAGGTACAAGAGATGAGAAGCATTTGTTTAATAGGTAACTTCACATCAAATCACATGAACAGGAAAAAAAAATCTAACAAAATAACCCTACCAAAATATCAAGAAAATATCACATCCTTATCCAGCACAAACTTTTCTATGATTTGTTTTGTTTCAGTTTGTGATGCCATGGCATCCTGCCTGCACCTCCAGTCTGCGAAGACTTCAACTATCCTTGAACTGCTACTGCAGGGCCAGCATGTCTAGAAGCGGGGTCCTGCAAGGCATGGGCAGATGTCAACATGTTTCAAGAATCGCATACCTCCCTCATCGGCTGGAATGCTTCGTGTGGCCTTTGTGTTTAGGGGTCTGCTCCAGTGGCACCTGCACAGCCAGCCCCAAGCAGCATTTACATTGCCTTCACATCTGCACAGCCAGCCCCAAGCAGCGTTTACATTGCCTTTACATCTGCACAGCCAGCCCCAAGCAGCGTTTACATTGCCTTTACATCTGCACAGCCAGCCCCAAGCAGCGTTTACATTGCCTTTACATCTGCTTTCACCATGTTGGCACATGTTGACAGCGGCCTATTCCTCGCAGGACCTTGGCTTTTCTTGTGTCTATGCAACGCGCCCCTGTTGGAAGTCCATTCTAAACACTGCTTCAGCCTTGGAACCCTCACAACAACGTAACTCCTGACAAGGTTACACTTACCCATGTAGCCAACTGTTCCCACTCTGCCCCGAATTGTCTCCCCTTCCGGGATTTCAACAGCTAGTCCAAGGTCAGATATCCGTACATGACCTGTGAAGCAGAAAAAGCATCGCATGACCACGCTGCAATCAAATGTCAACTTTGCTTTCTTCAATGGCAGTAAGTGTGTAACTAACAGCAAATTCAGTCATTACTTGCCTTAATAAACAATCATCTCCAATTATCTATGTTCTAACATAAACAGTCATAGTCATTACTTGCCTTAATAAACAATCATCTCCAATTATCTATGTTCTAACATAAACAGTCATAGTCATTACTTGCCTTAATAAACAATCATCTCCAATTATCTATGTTCTAACATAAACAGTCATAGTCATTACTTGCCTTAATAAACAATCATCTCCAATTATCTATGTTCTAACATAAACAGTCACAGTCATTACTTGCCTTAATAAACAATCATCTCCAATTATCTATGTTCTAACATAAACAGTCATAAAAAAGACAAATGTTTGTTTCCAACGTATTTGTCTCATTCTTAACATATTTATCACAAGTGGAGATAATTTGAGAACAAGCCAATTAAATGATCCTATTGAAAATACTGAAGCACTAAAACATAAACTGGAATTGAATTGATTTGTTGAGTAGATACCATCACTCTAAGCATCAACTTGGACACACACTACAGGGTCACTTACCATTGTCATCCAAAAGTATATTCTCTGGTTTTAGGTCTCTGTAAAGAGAAAACATGCATTTTCATGAGAAATCCATGCCTAATGCTGGATGCTGAAATAACAACTGTACTGCTAACAATCAAAACCACTGGTATACCTATACTCTGGGATACAATATAAAACGTTTACTGCTAACAATCAAAAACACTGGTACACCTTTTATCTGACATAAAGTACAAAACATTTACTGCTAATAATACAAAATGTACACCTGTTCTCTGTGAGTAACTACAAGATCAGACCATAATGCAATACAGAAACATTCCTGGTCAAAAGGCATCTCCCATACCAACCAATCAGCAGAAAGTTAACTCCATCATCAGATCATATTACAACAAAGCCTTCCACAAGTAGAGGCTAATCAGGAAATGTATTACTAGAAGGCTATCAGTTTACAGAGAGTGGATAGAGTTGAAGTGCACACCTTTGAGCAGGAACAGACACATCAACTGCTAATATCACAATATTCAGGGAACAGACTCCCATTCCTTATCTTCACCATCAATGTGACATGAATACAGAACCCACCTGTAAACTATCCCTTCCCTGTGTAGATCGCTGAGGCCGCAGGTGATCTCTGAGGCGTAGAACACTGCCCGCTCCTCAGGAAAGCCAGGGTTGCCCATGTTGTGAACGTGGAACTTGAGGTCTCCACCATTCATGATGGTTAGCACCAGACAAAGCGCTTCCTTTGTCTCAAATGCATAGGCTAGACTTACCTGCAAAGACATATCACATACTCATGTTTACATGAGCAGAATGAACAAGCAAAACAAATACAAGATCAAGATTCCTGTGTTTCAAGAGGACTTACCTGAAAGACAGATCACATACAGGGTTTCAATATGCTAAATAAACTTGCTAAGCTTGTGCAGGAAGTGCACTTTAAGCTCCCTGTAGCAGTGGAGTCTGTTCAGTTCATGTTCCTCCTATTACACTGCATTTGAGTCTTTTGACATGAACTAATGATGAAGAATCCTTTTTAAAAAATAGTTTACTCTCTATATAAAGATCAGCAATTCAAATTAATAAGGATGCATTTTTATTGGGGCATCCAGCCTAGTTTTACAGTCATGAGTAAGTTGTGTGTGTGTGTGTGTGTGTGTGTGTGTGTGTGTGCATGCATGTGCGCACATGCAAGCACATGTGTGTGTGTGTGCATGCGTGTGAGTGTGCAGAGCATGCAAGTGTATGCATGTGTGTGTATGAGTATGTGTATGAGTGTGTGTATGAGTATGTGTATGAGTGTGTGTATACATGCGTTTCTGTGTGTACGTGTGTGAGTGTGTGTATGTGCATACGGGTATGTGTTCATATGTGTGTGTGAGTGTGTGTGTTCTGAACAAGTTTGAAGGGTTGGGAAGTTCCTGTAAATACTTTTTTGTCTTTTTGCTTTGGCCCGTCGTAGACGTTGAACTAAAGCTAAATACACAAGGTTGCAGCCAGTATAACATCCCACATTGTCACAATATTTTAAATAAACCCAGATTTCTCCGTCCCTGGGATGGAACCACAGCACTGCGCCTCGCACATCGTCCAACCCCAAAGCATGCTCGCCCATCTCCGCCTGTCAAAGACATGGTTTCAACAAGCGAGTAGAGGCTGACGGGCTGACCGTGTACTCATGCAAGAGGGGAGAGTACTGGGGGGTGGGCTGGCAGGAACTGGTGTATATTCTGAACAAGTTTGAAGGGTTGGGAAGTTCCTGTAAATACTTTTTGTCTTTTTGCTTTGGCCCGTCGTAGACGTTGAACCAAAGCTAACGACACAAGGTTGCAGCCAGTATAACATCCCACATTGTCAAGGGCTATATTTTAAATAAATCCAGATTTCTCCATCCCAAGGATAGAACCATGGCACTGCGCCTTGCACTGCCAGCCCACCTCCCAGTACTCTCCCCTCTTGCATGAGTACACGGTCAGCCCCTCAGCCTCTACTCGCTTGTTGAAGCCATGTCTTTGACAGCCGAAGATGGGTGAGCATGCTTTGAAGTTGGACGATGTGCGAGGCGCAGTGCCGTGGTTCTATCCCTGGGACGGAGAAATCTGTGTTTATTTCAAATATGAGTGTGTGTGTGTGAGTGTGTGTGTGCGTATGTGTGTCTGTGAGTGTGTGTGAGTGTGAGTGTGTGCGTGTGTGCATGTGTGTGTGTGTGCATGTGTGTGCGTGCGTGTGTGTGTGTTTGTGTTTGTGCGTGTGTGTGTGTGTTTGTGTGTGTGTGTGTGTGTGTGTGTGTTGTGTGTGTGTGTGTGTGTGTGTGTGTGTGTGTGTGTGTGTGTGTGTGTGTGTGTGTGTGTGTGTGTGTGTGTGTGTGTGTGTGTGTGTGTGTGTGTGTGTGTGTGTGTGCGCGCGTGCATGTACAACTCAAGATGGTATGATGTTACAAAAGCATGCTTGATGAGCTATTTAAAACAAGCACAATTATTTGGTCAGCAAAGGCTTCCTCAACTTCCTGCAATCAGAAAGCTTGCCATTCAAGATTTTCATCTGCGATAGATCTATACATAATCTGAGACATTTCCACACAAAAGGCACAACAATGAGAGTATTAAAACTAAAGAAAATAAAACTTGCTTTCCATTCTTGTAGTGTGGTCCGTTTTCTTCCAAACTTAAACCAAAACATGTCACAGCAATACAACCACTCAACAAGACACAAGTTACTAGGAGACACAAATAAAAAATTTCATTCTTCTGTCTGACAAGTCAAAAAGGTGTATCATAATTTCTTCAACCCATGTTTCCCATCCTTCAGATCTAAAAACTTTCCACTCTTCTCCTTTTCTCTAATGACCTCTTGCTCAATGAACTTATGCATGCCAACGTGAAAAACTACTTATGTAATGGCTGAGGGCAATACAAAGTGAGCTTGAATGCAAACACAACAAAAACAGTTTTCTGACCTAGTTGAGAAAACCAATTTCTAATCCCATCTTTAAAAAAGTGAGGCTCAAAGAAACACAAAACCTGCAGTCAATATGAATAGTTTTGGCAACTGCAAGACTAACATATTATTTCAGGAAATAAGTTAACAGTCTTGACAAGTAGACAATGATGAAGCAGCTCTTGCAGTATGTACTCTTCATAGAGCCATGACAACAAAGGTTCTATCAAACATTCTCTTTCTCTGTGACACACACTACTGCCATTTATTAGAGAGCAGGAAA
>JAWQFJ010000888.1:7500-10000 GCA_034096865.1 Theodoxus fluviatilis | reverse complement strand
TGATCAATTCAAGGGGCATAATTCAGAGAGTAGACATGTACCTTGCCTTGTGTAAGCAGACGATGACATTTTTTTTTACAGTGTTTGTCCAGATATAACCTATTTACATACTCCTCAAAATAAGCAAATGAACATTTCAAACAGCAAATATTTCCGTGCATGTCCACTTTTCCATTCTCGGACAGTGAGAAGCACATTACAGGCACTGCCATCTATCAGCGGCAACACAATTGGCATGGTCTCTGCCATTTCGTTTCATCCAGGCTTCTGCAGCTAGACACAGCGAGGTACATCAGCCACCCACCCCCATTTGCAGCGAGTGCTTCCTTGTGAGCAAGATGCTGTAGGCAATGCCTAGCCCTCAAGTTTCCTGTGAGACTCCATGCCTAAGAAACATGCCCCAGCAATCTAGCAGGGCTACAGTGATAAACTAAGAGTAAGACTTGGGTAGGTTCTACCCTATGTCAGTGAGCATACAATAGTATCAGTTCATGACAGTGACAGGAATCAGGGGTTTGTGAGAATTTTTTTTTTTTTTACCTCCGGTGAGAGGAACTGCTCGAAGACCTCCTCTGCCTTGGCTAGTCGCTTCTCATCAGGACTGACTTCAAATTTTGTCTGGAAGGAGGGAGACATGTATTCACACAGTGAACTTTCAGACAATGCATACATGAATGCATGAGAAACAAGGCAAAAGTAGGGAAAATGTTAAAATGTGATATTTCAACCACTATTTTATTCATTCGTTCATTCATATTACAGAAATAACAGCATGTTTATGGAGAAAATTTTAACTTTTTTACAGTTATGTAAAGCTCAGGATAATGTATACTCAGCATTTTCTCGGAAAGTGTTTTTCCTAAATTGGTGCCTTCTCATGCATAGTCACAACTGTCCTGCTTGATTTGAAGTGCTGTTTATGAATGCCTATGCAGGCCTCATAAGCTCTACGGTATGACTGAGAGAGCACTGATGACCATATAAATGATATATGGCATGACAGTGATGTGTGTTTTATGATAATTAAGCTCTTATGAGAAATACTCTCCTAGTGGCTGATGTGTGCAACATCATAAAATTTCTTGCTGGCTGTGTGCCCTCATAAGCATTCCGTCAGAACAAAAACAAATATATTCTGGTTTATCCTGAGCAATACAATCACTAAGAAATCGTACCAGACTGCACTGCACAGCACTCACCACTTCATCAAGGAACTCGATGGCTTTTCTCAGCTGGGGTTTGGTATCACAGAACTGCCTGAATAATTCCCATCCAATAGGCTGCTGGTCCACGATGTACTTGTGGGTCAGCTCTGGAAATGAGTCCACCAACACTGTTTCACCTGTACATAAACTATTTTCTTTATCTTGCTGGATTTCCTGAGATCTCTGCAAATGTGTACAAACCAATACATGTGCTAACTAATGCTGGCCATTATATGCATGAAATGTGCCTCAATATGCACCAAAACCTTTTTTAAACCCTGCAGATGACCACTTAGGAGTTGGTTGGAATAAGAGCAAATGAAGATTTCCCTTGTTATTCGCCTCTTACTTAACCAGTAGAGATACACAGTGGATCAAATGCTTACCCCCTACACTTTCAGAAAGAAGATTCGGTGAAAGTACTGGCTGAAGAACTCGTTCATATGTCTAACTATAGACAAAGAGCTCTCCCAATTGTCAAAAAAGTAAAAACATTGAAAAACTTGAGGTAGATCTTTGTTCCTTGATTTCTTGATATATAGATTTCATACCATATAGAAATATAAAGGGGAAAAAAGGGTATATAACACAGCCCTGAAATTTGGAGGGTACATTCTTTGTTGTGTTTTCTCCACTTTGTCATGCTCATATCTTTCCAATGGTTGTGTTGTTATTGGAATATAAGAATTGATATGTTTCTTACTTGTTCACAGGGTGATGGATATGAAATTATGTAAAAATTTAGTTATAAGCATAGAAATAGATTCCAACCAGACAAAATGTGAAAATAACGTGTAACTTACTAAGAAGACAACATTTCAAAGTTATCTTTTGCAGTTTTAGAGTTTTTTATATATAAATATAATGTAGTGCATGTGGCAGCCTTCTTGACTAGCTGCCTTGGTGACGCTAGGGTTTGGACAATACTTCACTGCAGTTTTTACAACTCAGTACATCTGTGCATGATGTGATAGTACTCATTTTTTGGAAAGAAAACTTTCACACCAGGGCTATAGTCACTGCCCGGTATCACCAAAGTGGTATAGAGAGAATGAAACACAAATTCCATATTCATAGCAATTAGAAGCCCCCTAACCCAAGAAAAAAAGGTTTTAGTATGACCAACATTATTCCACATAATAAAACTAGGAAAATCAAATTTAATGGTTTTCAGAGAGCAGATTAGCTTGGAAGTTGGATGGTCTCCCATATATTGCAACTTTAGCTTATTTCAAATATCTGTCAACTTTGCACTCCCTCCCTTTCTCTCTCTCTCTCTCTCTCTCTCTCTCTCT
>JAWQFJ010000887.1:41474-52188 GCA_034096865.1 Theodoxus fluviatilis | reverse complement strand
TTTAAAGCAGACTACACCAAAGAGTATCCATGTATGGTCAGATCTGCAAATAGCTCCTCAGCCGCAAGATGCACGTACTGTCAGACCGATTTTTCGATTGCTCACGGGGGGCGGTTTGACATCGAGAAACATGTGCGTACTGCAACACAAAAGAAGAAAGCCGTGGAAAAGCCGAGCAAACCGCTCACTGCGTATTTCAAGCCAGCGACTGCAGCAGAGGATGATCAATCAGTCATTTTAGTACAATGTTTGTTCACATCGTTCCTTGTGGAACACAATGTACCCATCAGTGCAGCAGATCACGCGGGGCCACTGTTTGACCGTCACGTAGAACACCCACCCCCCCCCCCCCGCTTCACGCCGGCGGTTCAGCGCTCAGCGTCTAGACAGCGCCCCCCCTCCACTCACCTCCACGCTGCACGCCGGCGATTCAGTGATTCGCGCCTGCGCAAACATCAGCATTTTCTTTCTTCTGCGTGTTTGCTACGCCTATTTCTTAAATGCTACTCCAAAAAGCTCTGGATGCTACTCTTTGGCAGGATGGTGGGTTGGCAGGTCTGCCGCCATCATTTGACATCCAGGGGCATGCAGAGAAAATTCAAAAGTAAAACGGGTCTGCGTTTGCGAATGGCCACAGCCGAGCCTCAGTTCTGGTAACTGAAAGCTGCAGCTGTGACTCCTTTTAATATGGTAAGAAGGGAAGCGAGCGAGTTCCGCTCCATTTGGGTGATACAAGGGCCATAGCACGGACAGCTTCCGTCCAAGCAGTCCGCACCACGCCCAAATGGAAAGGCGGAAAGGCGAGCCCCAACAGCCCCCCGCGGTCATAGAGCAAGGGGTGTAATCACTGCAAGGCTGAGACACTGGAGGCGCACTGGATGTAATGGCGGAAAGCGGAGGATCTCCAGCGGCCGAGCAGGTGAAATTGTTCATCCGAGAGGCCTTGTTGTGCTGCTGTAGAGGCGGCCCTGATGCGGAAACTATATGCTCCTTAAAAATGCGAGTGTCGAGATGACAGAAAGCAAGAGCGGCCTGGAGTTGGGAGGTAAATTCTGATTGCAGAATTGGGGATCTCGACACGGACTGGAAGAGTGGGCCAGGGAAGGGCTCCCGTAGTTTTAGGTAAAGCTCCATATGTACAATGGGGCACGAAGGGGTGTGTGCCTGGGAATGGACCGTAAGAGTGAACGGGTGAATGGTTGACTGGTGGAGTGCTTGAAGAAACGGAATGTGAGTGTCATGTGAGCGGGAGTCAAAAGAATTTGATCAAACTGGAGGAGGTGGAGATTATGGGCAGCAGGGCTGGGGATGGTTATCTCCCACAGCCGGAGAAACGCGTGGACGGCAGAGAAGAATCTTTATGGCAAGCATGGAGTAGCTGCCGAATGTAGAAAGTTCCGGAAGGATCAGACAGGCCACTTAGGCGATGTACGTACCCGATGGCTGAGATGCAGGTAGAAATGGTAGAGGGAGCAGAGGTCTTAGCAACCAGGAAGGCAATGAAGACGGCCAGACTATCAGGTGGAATGGGTAAGGGCGTGCTACGGCTGTAGTCAACTGCGAAGGATGTTAAGGGGGGGCCCAGCTAGCATGTAGGAAGCGTGCGTGGACGGAGCGAGGGCTGAGCTGAGGAATTGAGTGGAGAGGGGGATCTGACGGATGCCATCAAGAAGTCAAGGGTGGGGGGTGATGTGTGGGTTACGGAACAGAATTGGCGTCCGGGGCGGTGCGTTAGACGGCCGCCAGTTGATGGCGTGAAAGAGGATCCGCCACAAACGATGTCCTATCCGGGAACATGCTGCGCCTGAACAAGCCTGTTATAACCTAAGCACACAGGACCCAGTGGCAAATGCGAGACATGGTCGTCGTAACCTTGGATGATTGTATGTTGCGGATATGCACTAAAGCCCGGTCGTCGGCATGCAGTCGAAACAAGAGTTGGTGAAAAACGCGCTCCCAAGTTCTGGAGAGCAAGCAGGATGGGGGAAAATGCCAGGAGCGTGATGCTGTGGAGTTTCCACTCATCCGTGCTCTCCCCAAAGATAAGTGCCGGCCGAGAACCCTCAGTAACTCAAGGGAGGAGCGTCCGTGTACACGCGTTACACAGGAGAGGTCAACCACCGTTGGGGCAAAAGCATGGACTTGTCATTGAAGTTCCGGAGGAAAGACAGCCAAGTCAAAAGATCCCCTTCGCAGATCAAGGGATGCTTAGGAAATGGTGTGGGTTATGTACTCCGATGGTGAAATTGATGAGGGGACGGGGGAAAAAATTCTTGCCATGGCGTACCGCTCCAACCGCCAAGTTCAAAAGTCCCGGGAGACTGCCAAGGGAATGGATTGAAAAGAGACATGAGAACAGTCCAAACAATTCACCGAACTAGCGCAGGGGCACAAAAACCACTGTCCACGTACCTTGTCTGTCCTCTACCCCACAACTGTCTACCATACCACCACTGTCCACTACACCACCACTGTCTTAAACAGGACTGTCCACTGCACCACTTTCCACTACACCACTAATACATAGCCACTGTCTACTACACCACCACTGTCTACTACACCACCCCTGTCCACTACACCATCACTGTCTACTACACCACCACTGTCCACTACACTACACCACTGTCCACTACACCACCCCTGTCCATTACACCACCCCTGTCTACTACACCACCACTGTCTACTACACCACCCCTGTCTACTACACCACCCCTGTCTACTACACCACCACTGTCCACTACACCACCACTGTCCACTACACCACCACTGTCTACTACACCACCACTGTCCACTACACCACTGTCCACTACACCACCACTGTCTACTACACCACCACTGTCTACTACACCACCCCTGTCCACTACACCACCCCTGTCCACTACACCACCACTGTCCATTACACCACCACTGTCTACTACACCACCCCTGTCCACTACACCACCCCTGTCCACTACACCATCACTGTCCACTACACCACCACTGTCCACTACACCACCACTGTCCATTACACCACCCCTGTCTACTACACCACCCCTGTCTACTACACCACCACTGTCCATTTCACCACCCATGTTCACTACACCACCCCTGTCCATTACACCACCCCTGTCTACTACACCTTCACTGTCTACTACACCACCACTGTCCACTACACCACCACTATCCTGTCATTACACCACCACTGTACATTACACCACCACTGTCTACTACACCACCACTGTCCACTACACCACCCCTGTCTACTACACCACCACTGTCTACTACACCACCACTGTCCACTACACCACCCTGTCCACTACACCACCCCTGTCTACTACACCACCCCTGTCTACTACACCACCCCTGTCTACTACACCACCCCTGTCCACTACACCATCCCTGTCCACTACACCACCCCTGTCTACTACACCATCACTGTCTACTACACCACCACTGTCTACTACACCACCACTGTCTACTACACCACCACTGTCTACTACACCACCACTGTCTACTACACCATCACTGTCTACTACACCACCACTGTCCATTACACCACCACTATCCTGTCATTACACCACCACTGTCCACTACACCACCCCTGTCTACTACACCACCCCTGTCCACTACACCATCACTGTCTACTACACCATCCCTGTCTACTACACCATCCCTGTCTACTACACCATCCCTGTCTACTACACCATCCCTGTCTACTACACCATCCCTGTCTACTACACCACCCCTGTCTACTACACCATCCCTGTCTACTACACCACCACTGTACATTACACCACCACTGTCCATTACACTGCCCCTGTCCACTACATCACCACTGTCCACTACACCACCACTGTCCATTACACTGCCCCTGTCCACTACATCACCACTGTCCACTACACCACCCATGTTCACTACTCCACTCCTGTCCACTACACTACCACTGTCCACTACACCACCATTGTCCATTACACCACCCCTGTCCACTACACCACCCCTGTCCGCTACACCATCAGTCTACTACACCAACATTACACCACCACTGTTTACTACACCCCTACTGTCCACTATACCACCACTGTCTACTACACCATCACTGTCCACTACACCACCACTGTCCACTACACCACTGCCCATTACACCATCCCTGTCCACTACACCATCCCTGTCTACTACACCATCCCTGTCCACTACACCACCACTGTCCACTACACCATCACTGTCTACTACACCCACCACCACTGTCCATTACACCACCCCTGTCTACTACACCACCACTGTCTTAAACACAACTGCCCATCGCACCACTTTCCACATCACCACTGTCCACTACACCACCACTGTCCACTACACTGCTGACCACTTCACCAATGTCACTGTCAGCCACACCAATGCTGTCTACTTCACCACCAGTGTCCACTACACCACCACTGTCAACTGTTTCACTACAGTGCACTACACCACTACTGCTACCCCACTACTCCACTGTCTGCTGAATCATTTTCCACTACACCACTGCTGTCCACTATACCACCTTTGCCTACTTCACTATTGCCAAGTACACCACCATTATCCACTACACAACTTTTCACTGTGCCCCCACTCTTAACTTATCCCTTACTTCTTTATTTGTTTTTATCATGCGGTTTTAAAATCTTTCTTTGCATAATTTGGTGTATGGCCCTGAAGATGCCCTCAGTGAGAGATGATAACATAATAATAAAAAAGAAAAAACCCAGTGCCCATTGGATATATTCTACCACTGACAAACTCAAGTGGAAAATTTCCAGCAGCACAGTGCTGCTCCTTGAGAGGATTACTTGTATGAATTAATCAAAGATGGTCATCGTTATCTATGTATACTGTCATTACCACATCTAGCGATGCCCTGCCGTCACTGTTCAGCCCCAGCTCCACTATCAAGACTTGGCACCTTCAGTGCTGTTCATTCCGTTCTTTGTACAACCAACATGGCTATTCCACACCGGTGCCTTTAATTAGTAAATGATTTGGATAAGGATCCTTGCATCTTAAAATGACATTGTTATCTTTTGGGAAGTAATTTTAATCTTAGAGACAAAGGAAACCACCAGCCCCCAAACCTGAGTCTTGGCAAAGGAGGCTTGACAGAAAAGGACTGTTGAATATAAAGTAGTATTGTAGGCAGTTACTCCTCTTTTGGGGAAGAAGTTGATTGTGAAAGATTTAGTGGAAATATTTGTTCTCATGGAATGATGTATATTCAGCACATAGAAAATGACCCATCACCTGTGCCCAGGGGTTCTTACTAGAATGCTGATAGCAATATGTGAAAAAGAACATCTGGCAAGCTTGATTTTCCCCAATTGTTATTATGCTTCACAACCAGAAAATATGCATTTTGAGACTTTCTTCACAGTCCAGTTTGTCAGGAAAGGTGACTTACCCAGTGATTTTAGAATGCCATTCTGAAACTAGGGATGAGCAGATCTCCATAAAAAGAAAAAGAAAGAAGGAATCAGATAACACATAGAAGGACATTGCTGCTCTGTACTCTTCTAGCTGATCTTGCAGATATCCTGTATCTGTTCCAGAGACGTATTAGATCAAGGTGCACATGATATTGACTGAAGGTGGATTTAGGAATACAATTTTTCATCCCTTTTGACATTTTCCTACAAATCTCCCCCATGGGTTGGGGGTTAAGAATAAACCCACCATGTCTCCTGATACAATTCACAAAAAGGTAGGCAATCAAATGCAACTGGTATTACACTGCTGATGGATAAGCCTTGACTAAAGAGCCTCAGCTGATTCCCTTTGATGTTTTCCTTGTCCAGGCTAAATATTCAGTATTGATCCTTTTTTTTCAGGGCACAGCTACACTGAGAGTCCACATATGTGTGCAAGACAAAAGACCTGGAGTCTGTTTCAGTGGTCATAAAAGAAGGAGGCAAGACGATTACAAATGTAATGGAGGCTGACAAGAATGACAGATGTGTTTGGGAAGTGAAAGTCGACTTTGTATCTCCTTTCCTCTATTACTACACGTTTGCTGCCAAGAAGAGCCTTGCCAAAAGAGCTTTGGAACTACATAACTGGGAGTGTGTCAGATCCAGTGTATCACTATGAGGAAAATGGGGAAAGGTATTTCAGCAAACCAGGTGAAGCATACGACATCTACATAAATGCATACCTTCCTGACTATGTGGTGCGTGACGCTTACTGCTCTCACATTTGCACTCTGATGCAATCAGTGGAAACTCAAAGTTTGACTGCTGTATCCTGGAAGTTACATCACTGCATTGAGCAGATAAAGCAGGCTGGGAAAATGAACTCTGGTTTGATCACCAGGCTATTTGAACATCTCCCCCACAAATGCCCATCACAAAATGCACTTCTTGTGGTTCAGATCATTCTGGAGTGTTGCCCTGCAGCTACTTTGAAAAAGTCCATTACATCAAATGTCAACATGAAGAGGGTTTTCTCATCAACCACATCCAAGGAATTATTAGAGCACTACAGTGAGATTCCTGAGAAATTGCTCACTATTCACCACCGGGCACTGCGTGAGATGATTGATTACTTGCTTGAATGTGCACATGGCAAGTGTGAGTGCTACCTGACAAATCTTCATCGTAGTCTGAATCTTCCGAGCACCTCAGAGGAAGACATAAAGGCACAAGCGAAGCTCTTGGACAGCATCACAGCCCCGAGTAGCCAGAATGCCTCATTTCCTATTGTCAGCAGGTCAATGCCTGATGCTGATGTCAAGGATATGCTCCAGTCTGTCTGTAGAACTCTGCATACAATGGGGACTCAAAGCTCAGCAGCAAGGCAACTTCTGGAGAAAATCTGTAGGCATTTTCCTTTGAAATTCTTGCTTCTATCAGCCCCTGATTTGCAGGCATCACTGGGTGAAGAAAAGCTTGATGCAGTACTTGAGGCCAGACTAAATGCTTTCTTCCCAGATTTTGATAACTCACAGCGATATTCAGATCTTATCTGTGTGTTGTCAGAACTTGGGGAAGCATGTGAACGAAAGCCAGAATTTCTCATGCGACTTCAGTCCTTGTTCAAAGCTCATTTTAAATCTAAGAGCAACAGTGAAGAAAATATTGATACTAACTATGCCAGCAACCTTCTGCATTATGACTACTTATGGGATAATGCATTTTTCCATGAGTTGTCAGTCATAATGAGCCAAAGTCACAACAGTGGGCTTCATATGTCCTTCATTCCTCTCATGAAATCAAAATTTGCAGAAAACATGCCTCCTGAAAAAGTGCAGAAACTTGCTTCTCAGTGGTTAGCCACTGCACTGAAATACCACAGCCGTGGCCCTGACTCAACAGTGAGTTCTCCCAGACAAAACCTTCCATTCGCATACCACTTTCTGAAGGAAGCCATGAATGTGCCTGCTCTTTGTCATCCTGCCGTTCAGCAGCGCCTTGATGCACAGGTATACTCGGGCTATGCCCAGAGGTGCAATGTTGTGGAATTGTTAAAATCAGTGTATGCCACCAGACGACTCGCTGATGACCAAATGGAGGAAGCCATTGTCCGACATCTGAAGCACCGACTCCAAGATGACAGTGGAAGAACTGATTATTGGCAGAGTGTCAAGGAATGGATTGGTACATCAACACGTGTGACTGTGAATGAAAGGTAAGTCTTTTCATAAGCAGTATGATGTTTATTCAGACGTTTGCTCAGGCTAACCAAATGCTAAACCTTCTGCTTCATTCTTGCCTTTGTTTAGACATGCACTTTTGCATGATTATAACGTTTAATCACACCTATGTGTTTGAAAATGCTGAGGATACAAATACAAACATAAAGTGCAAAAATTCTGTAGACAATGCAGTGAAAAAAATTATTGCCAGTGACAACTGCATGGCCCACACCCACCATATGGTACTAGAGGTCAACTGACATCAGTTGACTTCTCACTCGCCTTCTTCTCTGCATGATGCATTCATTAATTCATTCAGCAGACCTGTTACTGACGTTCATTTCATCATAAGATACATTTCTGGCCCCATTTGATTCAAACAGAAAAATTCTTAAAATATTTTCATCATTAGATTCTTTTAATAGAACTACTACCTGATAACGTAAAACATTGCTCTCATTATGATAATTCAAAAGCTTGTTAAGGGGAGATGAATGAAAACTGGTGAAATTGCCTTTCTTTGGTCTTATAAAATTCATAACATGTGCAGCATTAAGTATACGTGATATGGTAGTGATTAGCAAAATCTGAATTAAAAAGACAAATTTGTTGCCAAGGAAACACACATTTTGAAATTTGCTGATCTCTTGGCTGCAGTTAATAGAATTAGTTTTGCATTGCCATTTTTGTGTGCAAGTATTTCAACGTGGTCTTCACAAACTGACAAGACTGGCTTTGCAAAAAGATTTGTTCTTTTGATTTTGATTTTCAAGAAATCCAGCCGGAAAAGGGGAATAAAATTATTGCTTTTTCTCGGTTGTTGCTTCAGTTAAATAGCATGACATGTGCTTCAGTTAATTAGCATGACAGTTGATGTCTGAGTCACTGTTACACTAACGTTAAGACATTTTTCTTTGAAAAGTAAACTTATTAATTGGTTTAATCATTTCTTCTCATGGCTCAAGCCAATAATAACAACTTTTTCTTCAGAATTCAAGCCAAAGTCCTGTGCCTGTGTCTTGACAACTGCAACTTGAAGATGGATCACAGTGATGAAGAAGTGATGCTTGCAATGTCATCCAGGCCTAGCTTTTGGCTCTGTATCTTTCAAGTTCATGGGCTATATCGTGACGATGTAACAGACCACTACTCCTGCAAAAGGGCCATGAAAGCTCTCCAACGCACTGCTAAGGGAATTCTTGAAAAGCGGATCAGTTGTTGGCTCTTGAAAGAACTGGACAAGGGAAATCTTGAGAAAAACTTTGTGGCTTTGTTGGCATGCAAGAGAGGTAAAGCACAGATGGAAAAGGCCTTCACTGAATGCACAGCTGTTTTGTCAGAAGCAGAGAAAAAAATTGGCAACCTCCGTAAAATTCTTGACCTGGTTCCTCCAAAACTGCACAGAAACATTCCTGGTTTCTCTCTGCTAGGTGAGAAAGTGATGGAAATGAAATCAGAACTGAGGAATGGGAAAACATGCATAGTCAATACGATAGAGCTCTCCCAACCCTTCTGGGAGCCACTGAGAGAACTGGTTGATTCCTCTGGTGTACTGCTTGACCTTGCACAGAGTGAAATTTTTTGGACTATCAATGAAGAAATCCTGCAGGGCGTGGATCTTTCAGATCTGGTTGCTTCATTGGAAAAAGATCATAGAGCCTCTGCACTGACATGCATTTCTCATCTATGGGGTGAAGGACCACCAGAAGGGATGGAAACTGCTGTAGCAGTCCTGTCAAAATTTGCAACTGCAGGCTTGGAGCAGTATGAACATGCTTGGAAACCACTTTTTCTTGGCAAAGATGTAACTTTGAAGGAAATAAAACATGTTATGGATTCAGACAAATTGGAGACAGAAATTGACATTGCTTGCGAACATCATCACAAGCAATTGCCACAGGAATCATTGGATGGATTATTCATGTATGTCTATCATGGCTCATATGTTGAGAAAATGAAAGCTGCTAAAGCCACACTCCAAGCACTGAATTACTGTGCAGATAATGATGCACATTTCAAAGATGCTGTAGATTCCTTTGACAGTCTTCAGAAGGCAGAAAGAATTGAAGACATCTCTGTTCATCGCCTAGCAGAGACTAAACAGACCCTTCAGCCATTAAAGGACATGATTGAAGGAGAATTTACAGGTGTACTCAGAGAACTGGCCAGAGGACAAAGCCTTGTAGAGTTCCTCAGATCTGTCATCAAAGAGGACTTGAGGAACTGGATTGATGCTGTGGAAGACCACTCAGAGCAGTTTGTCCAGGAGTCCACTGTCTCCAACCTCATCGAAGTCCGCCGCTACCTCCATCAGGTTCTCCAGGAAGACCTTTCCAGCAAAACTGTTGCAGAGATTTTCCGCAGTCTTTCCAAGCCAATGGCTGAGTTTGAAGACCTGCCAAAGAAAATAAATGATTGTACACGAAATCTGCATGGCTTGAGAAATCTGCTCAGCAACATGGCCAATCGTGGGGAAGCAACAAAGCAGATCGTGCTGAGGACAGTGCGCCAGTCAGGAGCAAAGTTTTTGTTCCATCTAAAGTCTGGTCTCTGCAAGTGTCAACTCCAATACACAAGCTCTGGAAAGAAGAAGGCCGATATGAAAATGGAGGACGTTTTGGATCTCAGAAGCCGAGTTCTTCTTCTCATGAACACTGAAGGGAAGGCCGTTGAAAAAAGCAAAGGCCCAGAAGATTTAAGGCATGCTTACCCAACGTTTGTTCGATATGTTGATGATGCCGTGCACATTGCTGACATGTTCCAGTCCCTCTGGCAGCTGGCTCATCCAGACTTCTACCCCAGTGTTCCAGACAGTAAAATCGACGTTGGTGACTTGTCTAAAGAACTAGAAAGGCTTACTGATGCTCGACAGTGCTGGGAGGATGAGGTCAAGAGCTGCAGATCAGAATTCTATGGGTTGAATTACTTTTTCCCTGATCAGTTATGGAAGATCTTCTCCTTCTTCCAGAGAGATGAGAATGGCGACGAAGTTCTTGCACTTCTTCAATTTGCAGGGTATGAGCCAACCGGTGTTGATCTGGCTCGCAATTCTTTTGACAACTTTGAATCGGTCCCCTCCAA
>JAWQFJ010000887.1:0-41452 GCA_034096865.1 Theodoxus fluviatilis | reverse complement strand
AAATGACCAAGGATTTTTGCCAAGAATAAAAGTCGGTGGCAGTTGTGAATAAAAGCATTCTAACTCGTTATATTTCACACACTAACTCTTTGTTGCAATACACGACCCATGTAAAGTTTTAAGTGAAAATAATTCAGTGGTTTGCCGGTAGCAATTTTCGGATTGCTGACTCTGCTGATGACAAAGTCTGTTACGCTTGTATTCACAAAGTTTCTGGCGTTCAAAGTCAAAGAATATAAAATGGAAATCCTGATATCTGGTAAATTATTGAAGACAACACTTTATTTCCTGAAACAACAATTGGGTTTCAATTTAAGAGCGATTCTGTTCCTGTTATTTTAGGTAATGTGAGGCACTGTCTGTCGTGTAACGTTTTGAAGTCTCTGTTTTCCTGGAAATTTTACCTTTAAATCTATTTATTCACTATCGCACAAACAGTAACAATGGAAACTGCATAAAAACTATCTATTTGACCATTTGTGACTTTACACACCTGCAAAAGAAGCATGTAGGTTAATTAGTTATTGGTGTAAATACCATTTTAAAAATGTACCAGTTGGCCATTTGACGTTCAGAGACTCACTCATATGAGTCTCACAGTATCGATGACCCTCACACACTAATACATTGCTTCAGGAAATGTCACAGTGTTCACTAATTCAATTTTCTCAGCTTTCCATTAAGAAAGGCCTGTCTATATGATGTTGTGATGATGCATCGCACCAATTTTAAACATACTTTTTGGTAAAAGGGTTTACTTTTCACCATCAATTAATGTTGTATTGTCAAAATGGAGGAGTTACCTCCCCCTAGACCACAAGCATTTTTGTCAAATTGATGAGAAAAGAGCAGGGCAACACATTTAGGGCCAAATTCAGAAATCAAAGGAAAACTAGCAAAGAAGACCTTTTGGGGAGGTGATATAACTCAGCCAAAATTTCATTTGTATCATGTTACTGGACTGGGAACATAAATCAATTGAACTCAAGAGAGGATATAACCCAGGATTTTTTTTCTCTCTCCCCCCCCCTCCCCCCCCTCTCTCTCTCTCTCTCTCTCTCTCTCTCTCTGTCTCTCTCTCTGCCTGCAAGGACAAGCTTACCATGAATAAATCAAGGGAAATTCAAAGCAAAGAAAGCAGGCATGACATACTGGCTAGGCAGTCAGCATATACACCAAAAAGCATAGTTGACACAGACAGAAACCCATTGTTTTACCTGAATATTTGTGGAAATCCATCCTCCTCAAAATCTGCACTTTTGCTAAGCATTACACAATCATAATCACCTGTGTTATCCTGGTAGGTAGCAGAAGAGGTGGACAATGAAGTTGATGAGCGTGGACTGTCTGCTGTCATTGCTGGTGTTGTGGGATCTGCTGGAAATGCAGCCGTCCTTGAGGATGAAGTGCTGGGGGCCCTGGGGACATCCTCCTCACTTGAGCTGACCCGTCTTGGTCTAAAATGTTTAAATTTAACATGTTCCGTGAACATATGATGCCAAATACATTTATTTTAAGCAGTATACATGTATGTTTCTCTTCATTCGCTATCATTAAGGAGGTTTTGATAGCCATGAACGTCTTGTATTAAACGTTTCCAAACTCAGTGGAAGTGCTGGTTGTCGATTCAAGGGAGACATTTCCAAGGAAAGTTCTGTCATATTTAATCATAAACACATACATATAATTTGACATTGGAAAAGATGGGCACAATCTTCAAAATGAATCTTTTTAAAGACACATACCTTTTTTTCCTAATAGGATGTCCTGGCTGCGTTCTGCAGAACTCATCAGCTGTATCCACATTTGAAATATACTAGGCATTCTCTGCTTTTTCTCAGGCAGAGAGGAAGATGTCTGAAACAAAATACCAATGAGAAACTAACTGATAAATATCTAAAAGCTTTACTTAATCATTCAGACAAGGAATTAAGGGGAGGTTATCAAAGGTCAACATTCAAGCTAAAACACTGGCATTCAGGTTAGCTGCTTCATCCTGAGATGTTTAAATGAAAACCACAGTGTCACTGCATGAAGGAGAGAGAGAGGGAGAGGGGGAGAGAGAGAGTGTGAGAGAGAGAGAGAGAGAGAGGGAGAGGGGGTTATGTAAATATATTCGCAAAGACTGCGTGTTCACCAATAGACAATTAAGACCAATTAATAATGAGAAAACATAGATAAATAAGAGCCACTTAACCTGATAAATTTGGTGTCAGCTGAAAACCTGTGTCGAGTTCAGGAAGGAGCAGAAGTTCCAGGACCGGGGAGCTAGTGGAATGCGTGGCGAGGCAGAGAAAAACAGCGGTCTCAGGTTTCAGCTGGCCCTGAACAAGACCATGCCCTGGCCTCAGTAGGCGCGACCTATATTTTGACCTCGAAAGCTTGCAGGAAGACTGTATGCTTGCTGAAAGACAGTGATTTTCACTCGCCTGCTGGGAGCTAGTGAATAGTTCAAGCTAGAGTCCGAGGACTTTCAAACAGATATTCAACAAAGTTACCTGTTAACAACTATGAGACTTGCATATTTGTATTGCGTGTGCCTCGGGGCATATCATATGGGGCAACCTTAATTGTAAATTTAATTTGATTTTATTCTTAAAATTAATTTTAAATTTTACTTCTGTAAGTTTAATATATAACTCGAGAAAGGGTAGCAGGACACATGGGCGACTTATGATTTTAAAAATTATATTGTTTTTCATTCGGACCTAATTGCAGGTTTGCATTGCTATAGGCAACATAGATTTAATTAATGTTTGAAAGAAGTTCGCATTCAAACTGTTTTTGCGTCAACATTTATAAAACATTTTTTAAGTTCGCATTTAAACAGTTTTTGCGTCGACATTTCTAAAACGTTTTTTTAATGTTTCATTGTGAACCGTAAACGTAAATCAAACCATTCAAACCAAAATAAAACGTTTTAAAAACGTTTTCATGCTATGTGGGTTCAATCGGACCTAACTTCCAGTAAGTGTGCAAAATGTCAAGGAAATCCGTCCAGCCGTTATTGAGAAAGCCGTGAAGTCGGGACAGACAGACACACACACACACACAGATAAAGTCTGTAGGACCTCCAGTAAACCTGGAGGGATAAATGGTATAATTCCTTATAGTTTAAGTTGGCCTCATGATTTAAAAGAAGGTCATGTTGACTTGAGAGGTCGTTAAGGTTAGGTTCCCCTATTTAGAGATCGTTTCTCCTAATTATCTGTTTCATATCAACCAATCTTATTATTAGAACATAGTTTTAAAATATTATTTGTCATCAGGCATGACTTCTGCAAAGTAGTATTCAAAATGCCCACTAAAGCACTTGTGACTACTTTAAACATTATGTTTAATAGCTTTGATTCAACACATTTAATTAACTAACAAGTATTAGGTCATTTTCCGTTGATGACATTTTCAAAAAGGACACTCTCTCTCTCTCTCTCTCTCTCTCTCTCTGTCTCTCTCTCTCTCTCTCTCTCTCTCTCTCATTTCTCTCTCTCTCTCATCTCTCTCATTTCTCTCTCTCTCTCTCTCATCTTTCATCTCTCTCATCTCTCTCATCTCTCTCTCATCTTTCTCTCATCTCTCTCTCATCTCTCTCTCTCTCTCATCTCTCTCATCTCTCTCATCTCTCTCATCTCTCTCTCTCTCATATCCCTCTCTCTCTCTCTCTCTCTCTCTCTCTCTGTGAATTTGCAAAACTTTGCTCGTTCGAGTGTTCAAATGAGACCGCATAACTGATCCGCGATTATAATGACCGCTACGAAAATACGACGTGCTGTGTAGCAAAAACGTTTGATGCAGTTCGGAAAAGATTTGCTACTCGAATAATTTTTCGGCGAATGTTGACATGTTTTGTGGGGTTTTTTTATTGGTGGTGTAGTTCATGTGGTGCTTCGCTTGCTTAGTGAGTACTGCACTCACCCATGAAATGAGACCGTTTTTGTTCATACTGAATCTGTTTGGTTGTTTTGGCTGTGGAATACATGCCACAATCACCTTTATTGACAACCAAGAGTAACAAGAAGGGCAAAGCCCATACGACTCACATGCTTACCTTGACCTTTACATGACCTTGACCTTCAGGTGACCTTCAAGGTCAAGGTCAAACAACTACACCTAGCAATGGCATCATACACTAAGAACTGCTTTACACATTTTCCCTACCAAAATACATGTGACCTTGACCCAAGGTCAAGGTCATCCAAGGTCATGCAACACAAAGCTGTTAATTCAAGACATAGGAAGCACAATGGTGCTTATTGGCACTTTCTACCATGAGATATGGTCACTTTTAGTGGTTCACTACCCCATTTTGGTCACATTTCATAAGCGTCAAAATGACCTTGACCTTGATGATATGTGACCAAATGTGTCTCATGATGAAAGTATAACATGTGCCCCACATATTTATTAAGTTTGAAACAGTTATCTTCCATAGTTCAGGGTCAAGGTCACTTCAAAATATGTATACAATCCAACTTTGAAGAGCTCATGTGACCTTGACCTTGAAGCAAAGTCAACCAAACTGGTATCAAAAGATAGTGCTTACTTTGCCCTATATACCATATATAGATGAGGTATCCTATCTCAAAAACCTCAGAGAAAATTGAGAAAATGTGAAAAATGGCTGTTTTTTAGACAACATTTATGGCCCCTGCGACCTTGACCTTGAAGCAAGGTCAAGTCACTATGTATGTTTTTTGAGGCCTTGTCATCATACACCATCATGCCACATTTGGTATTGATAGACTTAATAGTCTCTGAGAAAAATCCAACGTTAAGGTTTTCGGACGCCCGGACGCCCGGACGGACGAAACGGGTGAGTACATAGACTCACTTTTGCTTCACATGTGATTCAAAAACGCAAAAGTTGATTAAGGTTTTCTGAGGAAAGTTTAAACCTTGACTTTTGTCGTGCCTTGCATTGTGCGAAAGGTCTGAGTAGTATTCACTTTTGCTGCGATGGGCATCGACCTAGAAAACTATCGCTCGCGTGTAGGACTTTTCGCTGCACGAACTTTTCGTGCACGGTGTAGGAAAAAATAGCACCTTTGATGAGGTGGGACGCGGATCGAAGGGAATCCCGTGCACTAACAAACTCGAAGTCGAGTTTAAGTCACTTTGTTCGAGACTCTTCATACGGCGGTGTCGTCGTACTTCTGCTGTTCAAAAATTGCTCTTTGCTGGGTTTGCTGCACTTGTGTTTCTGACCTGCGTGCTCAGGTCGAGATGCCCAGCCAAAAACCTGCATGATTTATCTGGCCTCATTCTACTGAGTGGGTCCGTGGAACCCAACCCTGGACCTTCAGATTCAGAGAAGGCTGGTAACAGCGGCACTCCGAAGACCACTGACTCGACCTTGGCTGGGACGACTAGACGGCTGGAAGCACAGTAAAGGGAACAGATGGTCGCAACCCAGACTACAATCGAGAGGACAAATGCAGAGCTACAACAAATGAGAGAGTGAATGCACGCTATCAACGAGCAAAATCAACAACAGCTACAACAAGTATTAGCATCTTACAAAGTTCTACAAAAGAAGACCGAGCACATAAAGTAACACCTGAACAATTTGTACTCGGAGTTACAGACCAAAACACTGATGATCAAAACTGAAATAGACAGCCTCGAGTTGATGACAGGGAGCGACAGTAGCAGACTATTTGGCGTGCCCGAAGACCGACGCGAATCGTATTGGCATTGCCTACAATCGGTCTTACGCTTTTTTCACGAGGCGGTGCCTGGAGTAGCGTGGTCAGAGGAGGTCAAACGAGTGCAACAGCTCGGTTTACCCCTACAGAGCAGAACACAGCAGCCACGTCCCATTCTCGTGGAGCTTACCACTTTTCTTGATAAAATTACCTGCTCAGGACTGGTCGAAACCCTATGAGGAGACGTGGGGTGAAGATCTCAGGAGAACTGACGCCCAGTCAAGCCCGGACTGTACAAGATCTCCAAAGACAGAGCCACCAGGCTTTCTACAAAAACAACAGGCTGTGTTTCGGAGATGAAGGCCGGGGAGCATTGCATCCAAGAGAACGGCACAACCCAAGAAATCGCACGTTAACGAAACCTGACATGGGCAGTCGGAGAATTCCAAGTCAGGATGCCCGACAACAAATGAACAACACGGGGCCATATCGAAATTATATCAGCCAGGACAACTACCAGACGCCCAGCTTTGCACCCTTTTGTACAGTGCAAGAAAATGTCGAGCAGTTGCTTTTGTCTCGAAAAAATGCCCGTGGTTCACGCTGCTTTACTTCAGGATCATTGGGAATGTACCTAGACGAGGAGGTCAACTCTTATCGTCCATCCGAGAAGCGGCCCGAACTTGCAGGACACCCTGGTATCGGTGTCCCGACTTTGCCGACATCCAGCCTTGGAAATTCTGCACAATGCGGGGGAAGCTTCCGGGGTCACACATCGAGACATCGCTGGCACTCTGAAAAGGCTCAGAGCAAAAGGGGGAAGCGGCACCATGTGGGCTGTAGCAGGAGTGTCCCAACAAGTCTAGGGAAACGGTCTCTCGGAACCAGGTCATAAATGCACCTCCAAGAGATGTGGACGGGAACACAGGAAACCAAACACCTACAGCGGCAAGAAAACAGGGCATACAAGAGGTGCATCTCCCAGAAGACTCTGGATAAGATCATTTCGTCAGTGTAGTGGAGGAAGATTCACCGCTGGAGGCAGCTTCGGGTACGACTACACCACCGGTGTGGCAGGGTAGGCTACGGCGTCTCTTGGACCTCCCAAACCAGAGAGATAGGGGTGTGCACGAACCCTCATGGCATGGCCGACGCCCATTATTTTTGGTGAATATTGCCGGGAACGATCACTTTACAAACTACAGGCAGGGTTCTGGGGTCTGTTTGGAAACTTCTAGACCTGGATTGGACCACATCAATATTCTGCTGTGGATTGCTGGTGGTCTAGCTGGGCGCTTAAGTGAGCCTGGATTCTGGACCTATATTTCAGGTTGATGTTTGTTGTTTTATCGAAATGGTCACGAATGACACATTTATACTTACTTGAAGAACTGATGCTGGATCTGGAAGAAAGTTTCCCAGGTTCGATGTTGGTAATTTATGGAGATTTGAACGCAAGAATATGGAACTGGTGCATGAATAGCGATCCTGACAACGATAACGAACTTGTCGACAGTCATGACAGAATGCGCCTACAATTTACTTGAGCACCCTAGAAAATCGGAAGATTCAACAACAAATCACTTTAAGACAATTTTGATAGAACTCTGCAGAGTTCATCATCTCAGTATTTTGAACGGATGCACGAAGAGTGACAGAGAAAGGCGCAATACCTATATTGCATCGCAAGGCGAAAGCGTAATAGACTATTGTTTGATATCTGCTAATTGCATATATTCTGATTAAGATTTGAAAGTTGCTAATCGTATAGAGTCTAACCATTTGCCATTATAGATATTACTCGGACCAAAGCGTTATAAGCAGGGAAAGAGCATAAGCAGGTCAGTATACAAAGTACAGTGGAACCCCTCCAAAGCGGAGTTTTAAAACCAGGTTCAAAACAAGATGCTTACCAAACTGATGGAAACAGCATCAAAGAAAATAATGGAATCTTTAGAAGGAACACAAATTATATTCATGGATACAATAAAATCATATGCTGAATGCACGAGAAAAGAAATCAATTAGGTAACTATTCCCGACAAAATCATTCCGCTTGATTTGACAGCGAGTGCAAAGTTGCCAGGCACAAAGTTAGGAAGACTCTAAGCCGATACAGGACAACAAAACTCCCTTCCGATAAAGATAAGTACTTGAAAAGTAGGCGTGCATATAAAACTATCACCCGAGCAAAGAAAAGGGATCATAATGTCATCAGCTATTCATTATTTACTAACTTGAAAAACTCAACAGAATTTTGAACTACGATTTAAAAAGTTGCGCACAAAACTGCCCCCCCCCCCCAGTAGAAATTGAAATAAGTAAGTGGAAAATTTACTTTGAAATTTTTTTTAAGGACAACCTGCATCACCATGACGTGATACTGCCCAGTGTAGGCGAAATCTTGGAGCATCCCGAGCTTGACGCCCAGATTAGTGTCGATGAGGTAAGATCAGCAATTCAGCGCGTCAGAACAGGGAAGGCACCCGGTCTTGACAAAATCCCAGGAGAATGCTTTAAAGTAGCTGATGAAATGCGTGTCCCATTCCTCCACAAGCTATTTTACGACCAATTCGAAACCATCTAATATCCCAAACAATGGTCCAAGTCGGTTATAGTCCCCAGATACAAAACAGGCAATAAACTCGACCCAGACAATTACAGGGGCATCTCTCTATTGCCTGTCTTGAGCAAAATCTTTTCGTCGATCCTAGCGAGACTTTTGCGTACCTAGTTGGAAATCGAAGGGAAAATTTTTGCAGAGCAAGCTGGTCTTTGAGCAGATTATTCTACGATTGACCACGTTTTTACGCTACATTTTACAACCATGAAACGCTCTTATGGGTAAGCTAGAGGTACGCTCTACGTCGCTTTCGTAGACAACAGGAAAGCCTTTGATTCAGTCGACCGTTCTCAACTCTGGAACATAGTAGTGAGTAATGGTTCATAAACGAAATTTACCAATGTTCTTACAAGCAATGTACCGGAACGTACAGTCCTGTGTTCGATGGAATCGCCAAGATTCCGACTTCTTCTCTTACCCGGTTGGCGTAAAACAGGGGGCGAAAGAGAGCACTTCATTGTACTTAATGTACATTAACGTTGTGGCAGAGTATGTCCGAGAGCACGGAAAGCACGGTGTACAAATGATACCGGGTGCGATAGAGATATTTGCATTACTGTTTCTGGATGACGTGGCCCTATTATCTTCAACAGCAACTGGTGACGGTCCACTATGATGGTGACTTAGAAAGTGACCCTTGGCAGTAAAAACCAGAAGGGAACTTCCAACCCCTGGGTTTATTAGAGATTAACGCAAACGCCACAGAACACACAAGAGCATATAACTAAATATGTACTCTAGTTTAAAAAACAAATACGAGGAAACTATGACCATTTTTTTAAATGTCAGAAACTTTCATTCACTTCAAAAGTTGCAGGGTAGAGATACTCACCAACTTTCGTTTGGCAGAAATGATGTAGAGAGAGAGAAGGCTGCAGACAGTAGAATATGGCTTCAGTGGCTGGGCGTGGCCTATCATTGTCATTCAGTTCTGGAAATCCAACTTTCCGAAAACTCTATAAAAAAACTTAGCCATAGACAACATGAAGTGTTGGTCTGTAAGATGATGGAGACAAAGAAGGCGTGACTGTGGAATGTGGCTTCCAGCGGCTCGGCCTGACCTGTCAGCAGGGCATCGGGCTCAGGTTTCAGCCTGGCTGCGAGCTAACTAAACTGCTTGATTCTGAGCTGAGCATAAAGTAGCATGAACCAACAAGGGATCTTACTTCTACTTGCAAACTTTAAAAAAATAAATAATTAACTATGACAAAATAACCCCAGAAACTCATAAAAAATCTTTGTCCCTCAGCCACTAAGACAAATCAAAGTCAAACGTCCAATATGGTTTCCCACTCAAACGGTCACAGAGACCAAGAACAGTCTAAACGATGAACCACCGAAATGTAAACAACCAGCGACAAACCGTTGTTTTTGACTCACATGCGAAGCTAAAGTGAATCTATGTACTCACCCGTTTCGTCCGTCCGGGCGTTGACCTTGCTTCAAGGTCAAGGTCGCAGGGGCCGTATATGTTAAAAAAAACAACCTTTTTTCACATGTTCCCTATTTTCTCTGAAGTTTTTTAGATTGGATACCTGACCTATATATGGTATATAGGACAAAGTAATCCCTATCTTTTGATACCAGTTTGATTGACCTTGCTTCAAGGTCAAGATCACAGGAGCTCTTTAGAGTTGGATTGTATACATATTTTGAAGTGACCTTGACCCTGAACTATAGAAGATAACTCTTCCAAACTTCATAACATTGTAGTACACATGTTATACTTTCATACTAGGTCATTCGTGTCGTCCGTCCGGGCGTCCTGTCGTCCGTAAAAAATTTCACGTTGGATTTTTCTCAGAGATTATTGAGTCTATGAACACTCAATTTGGTATGATGGTGTATAATGACAAGGCGTCAAAAAACATACATAATGACTTGACCTTGCTTCAAGGTCAAGGTCGCAGGGGCCGTAAATGTTGTCTAAAACAGCCATTTTTCACATCCTCTCAGGATGTGAGTCGTGTAGGCTTTGCCCTTTCTCTCTTCTTTTCCCGTCTATTCGTCTTTCATCTTCTGTTCCTTTTCCACAAAGATGTTTCGAAATCCTCGGTCAACGTTTCAGTCAGGCAACGCACATCCTTAGTTCGTTGGCTCCAGGACTCTATTCGGTACAGTACATGGGAAAGCAACATTCATGTTGGCGTTCTGCCAATCACTCCCAGAAATAGCTTCCTCTGCCTTCGTCAACGTCAAACTCGGCCAGGGTGTCCAAATCAGTGCAGCCCTTAAGTTGATACCCCTCCACCACCTCTCCAAACTCAATTTCCCTCTCTCCCTTCTCCATCTTTCCCTTCCCTTTCTCTCTCCCTCTCATGTTATGCACACTTACTGGAAGTTAGGTCCGATTGAATGTATCAAATTTTCAGAATCGAGGTTTGAAAAGAAAGTGATTTTTTAAGGTCGTAAACTCGAAAACACCCCCCAAAATGTCAATTGACGGAATGGCGAAATGCAAAATGTGTGACATGATCATTTGACGGCGAATAACGTGACGTAATTTCATCTGTGTATCAGTCTGTCTGTCCCGACTTAACGGCTGATTTCTCAAAAACTACTGGACGGATTTCCTTGACATTTTGCACACTTACTGGAAGTTAGGTCCAATTGAATGTATTAAATTTTCACGGGTCAGCGATTTGCATGCTTTTTCCCAAAAACGGCTTCGGTGTACCGCACGTGAACGCTTTTTCAACAAACGGTAACGCGCTAAAGGCTCCTACATACTGCAGAATAATGTCATACGCAACCACTGTCAAGCTTTTGTCTGTGTTATGGAGATCCACAAACGAAATAACACGGTCCCAGGGTTAAGTACATGTCTTCATAGTCAATCATAAAAACATGCCCGTAACAGGGGTAGAAAAGAAAAATAAAAGGAAAAAGAATGTTACTCCGACATCTGGTTCAACCACAACATCTTCGATACCCTCAATCTCATAAAATGTACACCTAATTCTTCTGCTATTTTACTCCCAAGGGTAAAATAAAAATAAAACACAGCAGCACAAGTAAAATATTGGTCAGCCTTCTAGTATAAACATAAAACAGTATCGGTCAGCCTTCTACTAATATAAACATAAAATACGCAGGTCAGCCCTTGACAAGTACAAACTATCGACCCGAATGAAAGGGGTTGCACCAACCTTCCACCTCTGCCTGCACTCTGCCTCTCTCGCTCTCTCTCTTCTCTTCGTCGTCTTCTCTCTTCTCTTTGTCTGCTTCTCTCTTCTTTTTGTCTTCTTCTTCGTCTCTTCGTCTGATTCTCTCTTCTCTTCGTCTTCTTCTTCTCTTCGTCTGATTCTCTCTTCTCTTCGTCTTCTTCTTCACTCAGCTGGCGGACCGCGCTCGGTCTACTCTCTTCTCCATACGCAGACTGACGGCTGACCGACCTCTCCTCTCAGCAGCCAGACTAACGGCTGACTCTTTCCCTCGCTAACATAGCTATCATCTCATAATCAACTCACGAACTCACCACTATTCAGATCTCAGAACAAACATCGCTCACCACCCTCGGGTCAGAACTCAATTAGTACTCACTCCAACCTTACATTGCAAATCCCACATAGCCTTCGGATTACCAACCAGCAAATAAACCAAGTCCATCTCAAGTAAGACTCCTCCGAAACACCGTTCCCCATTATAGTCTGGTAAATCCTTTTTTCAGTTAGCATTGCAACATATTGTAATTTCATAAAATTTCAAGAGTGACCCTTAACTTATTGTGACTAGTATACCTTCAAATACTTGGGTTACACCCTCACTACGAAACTTTCAGACCCTTTGGTAATGTAGCAAACAAAGCTAAACAGAAAACTGTCTCACTTCTAAAATTAATGTGGGTAATCCATACCTGTAACCCTAAAATATTTTTAAAATATTTTGATACTCAGGTACAACCCTCGTTATTATATGCGTCAGAGTTATGGGGAATAAAAGAGCATCTCAGTGTAGAGAGGTCGCATTTATTTGCATGCAAGAGATTTCTGAACGTTGAAGCCAACACGCCAAGTTTAGTTTATGGGGAAACTGGAAGATTCCCTCTTGTAATAAATAGCACAATCCGAGCTGTTAAATACTGGCTTAAAGTTCTAAAAATGCCAGATTATAGATTGCCCAAGCAAGCACTCCTTATGTTGGCTAGCACCAATATTCCCAGTGAGCTCTACGGGCGGAAATCTATTGAAGAATGTTTATGTAAGTCAGATTTTGCATTGATATGGTACAACAAAGGCCTTTCTAATGAGAACAGTTTTTTGAGATAGTTGAAAGTCAGGCTCCACGACTGCTTCAGGCAAGGACAGAATAGCAAGATCAGTACCAGTGAGAGGTTTAAATTCTATCGATCATTCATATATGATCTCCAGTGTGAAAACTATTTAGAGACTATCAATATTACAAAGTTTCGAGTAGCACTTACCCGTTTCAGACAAACAGAAATGAATTATGTATCAATGCCTTCAACAATGATGATAACACTGTCCATTTTGTATTGACTGCATTGAAGATGAACTCCATTTCCTTCTAAAATGCATCTTATACAAAGAACTCAGAAAAAAGTATTTAGACTACTATATCAGATATATGAGTAGCAAAGGATTCAATCCTACTTTCTTAATCAATGGGAAAGGTTATATAAAAACAAAAAAATCGCTATGTTTATAAATACACTATGCTATGACACTTGGTAGACAATATGTGGAAAATGAATATGCATACAATATTACTTAACACCGAGGGCCAAGCTGTCCCACAACACAAATGATGTGCATGACTAGAATAATGCGTTGTTAAATGTACGATTGTTGTAAATTACGAATTGTGAATTTATTACCCCATCTACCACCCCCACCCTCCACCCCCCTTCCCATTGTAACATTGTGACGGGCCGCCGGCCTAAACAATAAAGAAGTCAGAGTATCTCTCTCTCTCTCTCTCTCTCTCTCTCTCTCTCTCTCTCTCTCTCTCTCTCTCCCCCTCTCTTTTGCCCCCTCTCGCGCGCTGTATATATATATATATATATATATATATATATATATATATATATATATATATATATATATATATATGTGTGTGTGTGTGTGTGTGTGTGTGTGAGTATTAGTGTTACATGTAGTCTTGTGATGCATAAAACTTTACATTAATCAGTCCTACTGGATTGCGCCAAAGTATCATGTACTATATGTTCAGGTTCTAAACAGCGTGGACAGAGGCCTACAGCAGATTTTCATCGTGTATTCTAATGATACTAGTTGTTTATAGCGACTTGTAACCCATATCTATTTTCTAGGCATACTTCAAGTTGCCTCGTTATCACTGGGGGGCTTTGTCAGGTCTTCAGGTGTGTTTTTTCCTAGTCATTCCTTTCGCTTTGTTTTTGGTCTTTATTTAATTATTTTAAAACGGCACAGTTTAACATGTCGAGATGCACAAAAAAGATTTACAATGTCCTCTCATCAACACTAAAATTCACTCGTGACCTTTGACCTCCCCTGGCCTTAGATGAATACTTCTGAAAGCTTTGATGGATTTTGTCAGTAACGCAAGTGGACAAGTGACTCGACAAGCTGAAAACCAAAGATGTGATGCAGTTTGGTAAGCCTATATGATTTTGACCAACCCATCAATGTACCTGAGAAACACGATTTTTATTACTGTATTGAGGTGATGTGCCCTAGTCATTCAATTAATTCTCTAGTATATGATAATAAACACACGATCTGGACAATTCAGTTCGGGAGTTACTGCAACGAACAATGTAGTAAGTTTTGAGGTGACTTACGTCATGTTGAGATTTACAAGATTACATGTTTTTAACATTACTCCCCCAAATCACAAAATATAAACTGTTTCTTGTTTTTGTAGTTTTAAAAAACGTGAATTTCATTAATATCTGCCTTTTAATATAGCTGCTAAATAAATTTATTTTATAATTTAAATTTGTTACATACTTCTGGATTAGAATCTCCCTTGTTGTTATCATTGCTTTTTCTTCCTGGATTGTTGTCCACGTCGTGAATCACCGGTACTGCTGTGTTCATGTATAGAATCGTTACACACTGCAGCATTAACCCTTACAGTGGTGCTAAAACGGTGACGTTATGGGCTGCCAGTGGCGCTAAAACACGAGCAAATTGAGCAACACGCACACCTTTCATTAACTTTGAGATTGCTGATGAACCGTTACAGATAGACACATAAAGTAAAAAGACAAAATGCTTGAAATTGAATGAACAATATTTTGGTGTACAGTTTATAGTCTTTATTCAAAACCTGATTTTTGGGTCAAATTTTAAATGTTTAACATTTGTGGGGGTTTTTCACTCCTCGAGAAATAAAACAGGTAAATCACTATGCAATAGTGGGTAAATACCCTATAAACCCTACTGGATGTTGCTTTACCATCTGTGCATACTAATGTATCATTCCCTTTGACCAAAAATGCACTCTTTAAATTATAATGCAAATTTGATGAGCCAGGTATTAGAGAGGGAAAATGAAGTAATTCTGATTACCTACACTCTCTTCCATCTTATGCAGACCTGCCAAATGCTACGCTTTAGGCGTAGCATGCTACGCTTTCGACATGCCTGCTACGCTGCTACGCTTGTCCATAAAAACTACGCTTTTTCCCGCGTGCTTGAACTTTTGACCGCGATGGAGAATCTCCCCCCCCCCCCCCCCCCCCCCCCCCCCCGCTTTCACGCCGCCAGCGCAGCTTATCACGCCGCCTTCACAGCCTTATCTCTTCTCCCCCCCCCCCCCCCCCCCCCCCCCCGCTTTCACTCCACCAGGTCAGCTTATCACGCCAACCTCACAGCCTTATCTCTCCCCACCCCCATCTCTCCCCACCCCCCACCCCCGCTACGCCTATTCCTTCAATGCTACTCCATATAGCTCTGGATGCTACTCTTTGGTATGATGGTGGGTTGGCAGGTCTGCTTATGCAATATTCCTCAAATTATTGCAAATGTAGAAACTGAATAGCATCAATATGTGGATAATGCAACATGAAAACAGTCTGCAGTAAAGTTTGTCTCCTACATTCATGATTCGATCATTTGTCTGTAATAAAACAGATAAAGTCTAGATTTTTGTCATTATGAGACACAAGAACTTGAAGAAGGCATTACACACTACACAAACATTCGCATCCAACCCTCACTGTCATCCTCTCCCACCTCTCGATCACTCGCAGCTTGAGAGATCGGCATTCTTGAGCTAATTACAGCTTGCCTGATCACTTCATCTAAATTTTTCTCATCATCTTCATCTTCGGCAGCTGAAGGATTCAAATCCTCAAATAGATATCGCGATCGCGACATGTTGCCTCGAGCATCCACTTCCATTCGTACAGGATAGCCCATAATTTCTACTATAACGCACATAAAATCGCCCTGATTTTTGATTGGCCAAGCTGAAGACTGTAGAGAAACCTCTTCTGCATGAACTGGAGTCAGTAAACGTAGAGTTATATGATAGGCTTGTACTTTGGAGAGAGCCAGAACGCACGTGGTGTCTGAAACGACAAATGCCGCGCTTGCCACGATAAGGGTTAATACACTGAATCGTGACACACTACTGCATTGACACGCTGAATGGTTGTGGCAGGATGCCGGAGCGATGACTAAGGGACACGGGGTACTTCCCAGACGGCTGGTATAAGTCACTTAAAACCATTAAAAAACGATGAAAAACTCTCAACAGCCCCTCGCACTCACTTGCAAATATCCAAGTCTGCATCCTGTGAACGAACGAACGAACGATTTTATCCAGAGGCCAGCAGCCCATTTGAATTTAAAGAGTAGAAAAGAAAAAAGGCTTAAATGACGGCATGTATTCATTCCATAATTTGCACCCTGCATTATATGGTAGCTGTGTCACCAAATATAGTAGAGTGGGGCAAAGCGCCCCCCTTAAGCAAGAATCTCAAGTACTCTTCTTGTTGAAGTCACAGATAGTTCCGAGTAGGTGCAAACTATAAAGGCCTACCTAGGCTACAAAATATCACGAACACTCCTGGACAGAAAAAACGACAAGAGCACAGTTGGATGAAAAATAAAATTTTATTTTTTGCCTTTTTGCCCCATACCCGGGGCAAAACGCCTTTTAGTGTGGGGCAAAGCGCATCCCCTGGGCCTTTTGCCCCATCAATTATTCAGCTTTGAACAGCTTGTTTGGGTTTAACACTTTTCCTACCAAGTAATTTTTTATGTGACATTGAATTAAAAAAATCATTTAAAAAATTTGTTCATTTTTTTCATGCTGATTTTTTTGTTTTGGAGAAGAATGACTGTTCTATATGTTACAAAAAAAAACTAAAAAAACTAAAAAAAAAAAAAAAAAAAAAAAAAAAAACACGGGAACGAGCTGTGCTCGTTCCTGGTACGGAAAGAGTTAATCAGAGTCATCCGATTCACAGTTCGGGCAGATGAACTGCGGTAGTCCAGGTGTACATTCCTCGTGTGCCCACAGGAGACAAACCTGGCCCTGTATCCACACATCTCGTGGTCTGCTTCTGCTGTAAGGCTCACAGCAAATGAGGCAGGGCCATTCCTCTTCTTCTTCACTCATCTCGTTTTCAGATTCTCGTCCCTTCTTTTTTTTCTTCTCAGGCTTGCCTTTGCTTCTCCGTTTGTCTGCTGGTTTCTTGGGTTTCTTGTTGTTTTGTTTTTCAGTCACCTTGTTTTTGTAGGGAGAAGAGGTCAGCACTTCTGCAGTTTAAGGTTTTCTTGACCTTGGTCTCTTAAATATTGCTTTGGGCAGTGGGGAAAGGCCATGGATAATCTCCCTGATCCATTCGCTGGACGGCCCTGGAACTGGCTGCTGCCTGGCCTTATCGCTGGACGGCCCTGGAACTGGCTGCTGCCTGGCCTTATCGCTGGACGGCCCTGGAACTGGCTGCTGCCTGGCCTTATCGCTGGACGGCTCTGGAACTGGCTGCTGCCTGGCCTTATCGCTGGACGGCCCTGGAACTGGCTGCTGCTCTGTGTGCGGAGATGAAGCAGAGGATCCATCAGCAGCTGGAGTCTCAGCATCTGGTGTTCTCGAGGTCTGTTGCGCCCTCCTGTGCAGAACACAGTCTTAGTGGCCGACATCCTGGCCAACACTGGTGAACTGGACAAACAGACTTGGGAGAGTATTGTCCCCGTAGCACTGTACTGCGACATTGTCTCTGCTCAAAACGACGATTTGTCTTTCGAGGACTTTGCTTGTGGCGTTAATTTCCAGTTCTCCGGGGTAGGTCAAGGGAGTTGCCATTTCAGCAATGCGATGTCCCATTGAGGAATAACGCAGCCTTAGTGGCAGATCAGCGTTGATGGTTTCAATATCAAGTTCCTTGTAATCGTCGTAATTGTCGCACATGAACTGGATGACTTTGGCCCGAAGTCCATCAGCTTGACTTGTCTCGCAAACATTCAGAACTGGGCTTAACAGCCTGCCGTGTTCATCGCGTTCAGCTGTCTGAAGCTTTGGGTCCAGTCCGATCACTAGACTGCGAAACATGCAGCGTCCGTCGCCAGACGTTCGGATGACCTCAACGTTGAGGGGGACAGATGTGCCACGGTTTGCAGATGCACTGTCGGATCTTCCTTGGTCTTCCATGGGCTGTCTTGTCGCTTCATGGTCTGTGGAGATGGCCTCTGGGAGATCTTCGATGTTGTCAGTTTGTTGGGCAGGTGTACTTGTACTGGGTGATGGCTGGTCAGGTGTATTTTCTGTTTCACCTGTCTGTTCTTCTGTCAGTAAGACTCCTGCAAAATCGACGTCGGTGAAGACATTCGGATCAAATGGCCAGAAGCCACAACTCTTGAAGCCTTGCACTGCGCGTTCAGCAAGTGCTGTCCTCAGGAAAGCTTTCCCTGAGAGTCCCGCTATGTCGTGGACTGTGATTCTTCTCCCTGGGTGCGCCACCATCCAGCTGTCAGCTTCGGTGTTGAATGCGCTCTTCAGTGACTTGAAGTAACTGCAGTCAAGTGGCTGCATCTTATGTGTGCTGTGTGGCGGCAATGTGAGGAGCTCAATCCCGTTCTCTCGACAAAACAAGATGGCTTCAAGTGTCTTGTGGCTGTGGTGTCCATCCAGCAAAATGATCTGAGGATTCTCGCGCGAGCAGTTTGTGAACCTGACGAAGTGGCGGAGCCACATCATGAAGAGATCAGAGTCAGTCCAGCCACTTGGGCTCACATATCCAACAGCCTGTGGAGGCGCATCTTTCATCAGGGAGTCCACCATTCGCTTTCTGGGGAAGATGTACATCGGTGGAATGAAGACTCCGGCTGCATTGCAGGCACACACGAGAGTTACCAAAGAGCCGCGCTCAGCACTTGTAACTTTTCCAACCTTTCGCGTTCCTTTTGAAGCCATGACCTTCACAGGTTTCTGTACTGTCGACAGTCCTGTTTCATCCATATTCCAAACGCTGGAGGGCGTGTAGTCACGAGCTTCTAGTAGCTCTTTGTAGATATCAAAGAAGCGTTGAACCTGAGGTTTATTGAATCCTACAGCTCGAGCGATACTTGTTCCTTCGGGCTGCCTGATGCTGAGGTTGTGGCGAGCAAGGAAGCCTTGCACCAAATCCTTTCCTGCAAGTCGTGTGGGCTTGTGGAACGGGTGCGAGACCTGAGCTTTCTCTGCAACATCAAATGCCAGGCGCCTCATCTCCAGTATCGTAAGTCCATGAAGTCGTCGTTCCATGTGTACGACATGGGCCTTCAGCTCAAATTCTATGTCTGGGGTAAGGGTATTGCGGTATCTGCCCAATTTCAAGACACCTGGTTCTGCCAGCATCTTGTCTCTGTGTCGACGAAGAGTACGAGCAGGGACGCCAAATTCTTTGCTGGCACGGATTAGAGGAACTCCGTCGCTGACTGCCTGTAAGGCATTCGACAGGGTGTCCTGGCCATAGCTGCCCCTCTCTGATTTTCTGGTGTAGTTGCGCACCATTTCTGTAGAACATTAAAAAAAAATCGATTGTGATCTTACACAACTACAAAATCTGCTAAGAAGTTTGTATTCTGTATAATATTGAAACCCCACTGACAGTATATTTAAGCAGTATAATTATGATCATGATAATAGCATTGGCGACGGATCATCCAGAACTATGAGGGGCAATAAGCCCTGTGTTTGGGGCAAAAGGCCCATGGTAGGCGTTTTACCCCAATGCTACTGTGGGCGTTCTGCCCCAGACCTATACACTGAAAATCAGTGCAGTGTGGCCGGAAATGGGATAGGCTACAATCAATTAGCAAGCATTGAAAGATGGCCAAGGGTCTCCCCTAACAAGCAAATGTTTCGTCACATTTCGTTTCATCTGCTATTTGTGCTGTGGCACAGAATCTACGAAAGTATAAAGTTATAAGAAACACGACGAAAACCAATGTACCGAGCTCAAAAACATACCTCTTTACTTGAGGAGACCTCAAACAAGGCGCACACAGCTGAATCAAAATGGAAGCGCTTATAATGTCACGTGACTCGTTGCGTCATGTGATTTATGATATTTTGGGCATGGGCGTTTGACCCCGTATATGGGCCTCTTACCCCACTCTACTCTATATGCTCCAACATATGTGCAAGTTGGATACAATTATTAAGTGCTGGTGGCAAGTTTCTCCTCTCTGAGTTTCAGGGCATAAAGTATATACATTGATACATCTTTTGTTGTCTGCATGTTGGTTCCTCTCATAAGATAGCTACTATTTCTTCATCCTGAGGCAAATAAGAGACACTTTGGATAGAAAGCACATGGAGCACTATTTAGTCTCTCTCTTGACTGACACCAAAGACCCTCATTGGCTCAACATCAAAAGCTAAACACACACATACACGCACCCATGTAGCCTAGCTATTGTTGGTGGAAGGCTCCTTCCTTCCTGCTACTGCTGTTTTCCTTCTGTTTGCATTCTACCACTTATCGTTCCTTGACATGTGTCTGCCTCCACGTGCTCTCTATGTGTTCTGTTCCTCCTTCCATGTGCCCGGACACATTCCGCAGATGAATTTCCTATTTCGTTTGTTATGTTTGTTTTTAAAATAACGAAGAGTGCTAACCTCGAAATATCAACTGTTTTGTCTTGTCTTGTTTCAAATACCCGAACCAGTTTCTTGATTAAACCCTTTAAACCTATCTTGGGTTGCAGTAATTTGCCATTAGTCAGTTTATGTCTTTTGAATTTGATAATACATTATCACATTAACACTCAGGATTCCCCCCTTACATAATGAATTTTGTTATAGTGTGGTTTTATTACTTTTAATTGGCTTCGTCCATTATGTTCCCGTGATAATGTTCCCTTTGTGGATTAAGAATAGAATCACCGCGTCTCCCTTCGCAATCCGTAGGAGGAAAATAACCGAGGAAATCATAACTTGACTTGATCGTGCTCTATAGAACCTATTCTAGTGATTTTCTTGATCAATAGCCTTTCATAACCTGCAAATGCTGATAGGCCTTGAAACACCATCCCATGATAACTCCTCTTTCAGAATTCAAGCCAAGGTCCTGTTCCTGTGCCTTGACAACTGCAACTTCAAGCTGCATCACAGCGATGAAGAAGTGATGCTTGCCCTCTCGTTACGACCTGAGTTTTGGCTCTGTGTTTTTCGAGTGCAAGGGATATGTCATTACAAAGTGACAGAGCATGACTTCTACATGAGAGCCGATGCTGCTCTCCGACGCACTGCAGAGGGAATTCTTGACAAGCGGATCAGTCGTTGGCTCTTGAACGAACTGGGTGAAAGGAAACTTCAGGATAACTTCATGACTTTGCTAGCATGCAAGGGAAACATTGCACAAATGAAACAATCCTTCTCTGAATGCTCTGCTCTGTTGTCTGAAGCAGTGGAAAGAATTCGCAACCTCCATACAATCCTTGTCGAGGTTCCTCCGAAAATACAGAGGCGCATTCCTGGCTTCTCATTGCTACGTGACAACGTGGTGGAAATGACATCAGAGCTGGTATATGGGAAAACATGCATAACTAAAATCAGGGAGGTATCCCAACCCTTTTGGGATCCACTGAGAGAACTGGTTTACTCCTGCAGTGTGCTGCTTGACCTTGGACAGAGTGACATATTTTGGACCATCAACGAAGAAATCCTGCAACGTGAAAATCCTTTGGATCTAGCTGCTTCAATGAATAAAGATGCTGGTTCCTCTGCATTGGCATGCATTCCTCGTCTGTGGGGTGAAGGACCACCAGAAGGGATGGAAACTGCTGTAGCAGTCCTGTCAAAATTCGCAACTGCAGGCTTGGAGCAATATGAACATGCTTGGAAACCACTTTTCCTGGGCGAAGATGTTCCCCTGAAAGCAGTTCAGCACATTTTGGGTGCAAACAATTTGCAGAAAGAAATTGATATCGCTGTGAAATATCATCACAAGCCTTTGCCACCGAAATCATTGAATGGTTTGCTCATGTATCTCCATTGTTATTCGTATGCTGAGGAAATGAAAGCTGCAAAAGATACACTCCAAGCATTGAAATACCCTGCAGACAATGATGAAAGTTTCAGAAATGCTCTAGAGTCCTTTGACAGTCTTCAGAAGGCTGAAAACGTCGAGGATATCCACATCCATCGTTTGGCAGAGACTAGAATGACCCTTCAGCCACTAAAAGAAATTATTGAAGGAAAATTCACGGGTGTACTGAAAGAGCTGGCCAGAGGACAAACCTTGTAGAGTTTCTCAAGTCTGTCATCAAGGAAGACCTTAGAAACTGGATTGATGCCGTGGAAGACCACTCAGAGCAGTACGTCCAGGAGTCCACTGTCTCCAACCTCATCGAAGTCCGCCGCTACCTCCATCAGGTTCTCCAGGAAAACCTTTCCAGCAAAACTGTTGCAGAGATTTTCCGCAGTCTTTCTAAGCCAATGACTGAATTTAAAGACCTGCCAAAGAAAATAAACGATTGTACACACAATCTGCATGGTTTGAAAAATCTGCTCAAAAACATGGCCAATCGTGGGGAAGCAACAAAGCAGATTGTGCTGAGGACTGTACGCCAGTCGAGAGCAAAGTTTTTGTTTCACCTAAAGGCAGGTGTCTGCAACTGTCAACTCCAGTACAAAAGTTCCGGAAAGAGAAAAGTTGGAATTAAAATGGAGGATGTTTTGGATTATAGAAGCCGAGTGCTTCTTCTCATGAACACTGAAGGGAAGGGCGTTGAAAAAACCAAAGGCTCAGAAGACTTGAGGCAAGCTTACCTCAAGTTTGTGCAATATGTTGATGATGCCGTGCAAATTGCTGACATGTTTCAGTCTCTCTGGCATTTAGCTCATCCATGCTTCTACCCCAGAGTTCCAGACAGTAAAATTGACGTTGGTGACTTGTCTGAAGAGCTAAAAAGGCTCACTGATACTCGACAGTGCTGGGAGGATGAACTCAAGTACTGCAGATCAGAGTTCTATGGGTTGAATTACTTTTTTCCAGATCAGTTGTGGACGATCTTCTCCTTCTTTCAGAAAGATGAGAATAGCTATGAAGTTCTCGCACTGCTTCAGTTTGCAGGGTATGACTCAACCGGTGTTGATCTGGCTCGCAATTCTTTTGACAACTTTGAATCAGTCCCCACCAAACTACAGGCTTTTCGACAAGTCGGCCAGGCTCTGGATGAAGCTTCTGATCATGTGAACTTTTCCTTCCCCACTTTCCCAGATGCATGTTTTGCACAAACCAAGCTGAAAGGGATGGACAAGATTGAGGAAGGCCAGCTGTTCATTGCAGCTTTGGATGAGAACAGCAGCCAGGTCATACCAACTCTGCTGACTCTGTACCAGAACACCACAGGCTCCCTGCCTCTTCCCCACCAGGTCCTGTTCTGCAGGGAGGATACCATCTGGGAAGAAATCGAACTGCTGCTCTTGCGGTGCTCTGGAGCTGATGCAAGTCGTGAGAAACAGCTTTTCTGCCTGGTGCATGTTGAAAAACTCAGTAACAAGCTTCAGTTCCGTCTTGTAGATGAGCTAGTCCAGTTCTGCAAGGAGGACTTCTCATACTTTGCCATCATCTGCAAAGGGAGCATTCGTCACCCCTTCATCGACCACTTTTCTGAGGTGGTGCACCACGTACAGCCTATGTCATCCAAAGCCTTGGACGCCTGCTTCCAGGGACTGTTTCCAGAAGTGGAGGTGGTCACCTCTGACCTCCCTGGACAAGGGAAGACAGAAACCATTAGAGAAATGGCCCACAAAGAGGAGCTAGAGTATGTCTGCCTTCAAATCAGTGGGGACATCAGACAGAGTGCTGTGATGAAGACCCTGCAGGAGATGAACATCACCCCACAGCACTTGATTCACATCGACCTGGCATTGGTCTCAGACCCCTTGGAGTTGGACACTCTCATTTTCCAAATGGTTGTTCTTCAGTGCCTGTGCAACAGGAGTGCACTGTGTCGAATTCCAACCAAAAGAATCAAGATCGAAGTGTCCAACACTATCAATGACATTTTGTTGAACTCACTCAAAACAACACTGCATTTCCGCAGGCAGAACCTATGCTGGAAGAAGTTCACTGACTTCAAATTCAGCGTGGAAATTTGCAGTCCTGAACAGGTTGTGTGCCACTACCTGAAGGCCCGTGACAGTGGACAGGTTGGGAAAACTGACCTATTCTTTACAGGAAAAGCTGCTTTAAAACCTCTACCAGTTGATGAATGCTGCAGAATACTGCAGAAGCAGTTTGAATCATCGAAAGACCTGTCATTTTCTGCTGTTTATCTTTTCATTAACATCCTTGCCGATCAGCTGAAGAAACTCTCTTGTAGCAGTTTCATGAATGTTGCAAGTCTGACAGAAATGGCTGGAAAGGAGAAAGTGGAGGACATTCGGACGTCCTTCGTGAAGGCTTTGTTGGATGTGGTAGAAGAATTCTCCAGCAGGTCAGTGCAGGCCTGTCGCACAGAACAGGCAGCTGCCGTTTCTCTTACTACTGAGAGCGCTTCCAAGGAAGATTTCCTGAGGGAGCAGCTGATGTCCACTGAAGCATCAGCCACCGCCATGACCAGCCGAGTGGACAGCTTGATTCGTTGGTCCGACAGCAACCACCTGGTGATCGTCTTTCACAACCAGGACATCCAGACACTGTCAGCTCTTTACAGGGATTTGAGGCTCGTGCCCCCGCATGTCAGGGAGCTCTTTGAAACTCAGATCAAGAAAAAACTACCTGACTTCTCTACGATCAGTCAGAGTCAGCTGCAGCAAATAGTGCAGCGAGTTGCTCGATTTAGCCCTGACTCCCTTCCAGAGGCCGAGCTGGAAAAACTGAACAACACCTATGCCCTCACGCCAGACAACCTGCTGAAGATGATTCTCATCACTTTGAGAGTGAAGGCAAACATCCCCGTCATCATCATGGGAGAAACGGGCTGTGGCAAAACCAGTCTCATACGGTACTTGGCAGCAATCTGTGGTGTAGACTTCCAGGTGATGAATGTGCATGCAGGCACGACAGACACCGACATAGTAAACTTTTTGAGGGCTGCTAATGCCAAAGCTGCCACGAACCTGAAGAAGCAAATATGGGTGTTTCTGGATGAAATCAACACGTGCAGACACACAGGCCTCATCAATGAGGTGGTGTGCCATCACCAGTGCCTCGGACGACCCCTGTCCCCCAATGTCGTCCTCATGGCTGCTTGCAACCCCTACAAGCTTCGAAACCAGACCTCGATCCACACGGCAGGTCTTGAGAGCAAAGTCAAGGTGGATGAACAGTCCAAGCTGGTCTACAGGGTACACCCCTTGCCAGAGACCATGGTCGACTACGTCTGGGACTATGGAACACTCAGCAGTGGAACAGACAAGTCGGATGAGAGGGCCTATATAGCGAGAATGGTGTCAGGAATCCTTGCCGGGGATAAGAATGAAATGATTGTGGAAGCACTGGTGGCGTCTCAGGCATTCATTCGTCAGGTGGAGCAGAATGACTTCTGTGTCAGCCTTCGAGACGTGAATCGTTTTCGCATTCTGTTCAAATGGTTTCAGGACACTTTGCATGTTAAGTGGAAAGACCGAATGTCACACGGTGTCTGCGCGTCAAGAGCTGTGCTACTTGCGTTTGCTCATGTGTATCATTGTCGACTTCCAAGCAATGAAAAGAGGCGACAGTACCGAACAGAACTATCACGGATCTTTTCTAGATATGGCTGGATTTACATTGAGCAAGAAGCCATTCAGAGTGAAATCGATGAGGAGCAAAGAGACCTGTTGGAGCGGATGGAAGTGCCTGAGGGCACGGCAAGAAACACTGCTCTACAGGAGAATGTCTTTGTGGTGTTAAACTGCATCCTGAATCGCATGCCTGTGTTCTTGGTCGGGAAGCCGGGCTGCAGCAAGTCCCTTTCCTTGCAGTTGATCAAGAGCAATCTACGTGGCAAAGACTCCATTGATGACTATTTCAAGTGCCTTCCTCAGCTGTACTTCGTGAGCTACCAAGGGTCTGAGTCTTCCACCTCAGAGGGCATCCTGAAAGTATTTGAAAAGGCTCGGAAGTATCGCGAGGCCAACAAGCAGGAAGACGTGCTGCCTGTGGTCATACTGGATGAGATCGGGCTGGCCGAGGTGTCCAGATTCAATCCCCTCAAGGTGCTTCACAGCCTGCTGGAACCAGGGGAGCAGGAGCTGCCTGATGTGGCCGTCGTGGGCGTCTCCAACTGGGCCCTGGACGCTGCCAAGATGAACAGAGCCATTCACCTTTCACGCCCAGACATGGACAGGGAGGAGCTCTTCCGCACGGGAGTGTCCATCAGTGAGGCGTGCGTGGAAAGTACAAGCATGACTCTGTCCTTGAGGAGTACAACTCCTAGAGACCATTCCATTAAGAAGCCCCTATTGGAGGCCATTGCCACTGCATATGATGAGTACAGAACGAGACAGACAATTCCCAATTTCCACGGGCTCAGAGATTATTACTCTCTGGTCAAACATGTCGCCAGGTCCCTAAAGAAAACGAGGAGCAACATCAAAATGGCTGTAGTTGAGGGTCTCTTGCGCAACTTTGGTGGAGTCCCAGAAGGGTTCGACACCTTGAAATCCAGCTTTCAAACCCATCTTCAGGATGTTGACGGTGACATTGTTGAAGAACTGAGGGAATACAACGTATTGCAGCTTCTTGATGAGAACTTGAATGACAAAGTGGCCAGACATCTTCTGTTGATAACACATGGAGATATAGCTCTCAGCATTCTTGAAGATCGGCTGAAGTCAGTTGAACCAAGAAGAACCTTTGTGACTATTCTTGGCAGCAAGTTTGAGGAGGATCTGACTGATGACTACAACTACAGAATCATCAGCCGCATCATTCTCCACATGGAACAGGGTGTGGTGCTCATCCTGAGAGATCTTGAGAGCATCTATGGCAGTCTGTACGACATGCTGAACCAAAACTACACCATCGTTGGTACGAAGAGGAACTGTCGCATCGCTCTGGGGCCCTACAGCAACCCACTCTGCCAGGTCCATGAGGATTTCCGTTGCATTGTGCTTGTTGAGGAACAGAAGCTGGATCTCTCTGACCCTCCTTTCCTGAACAGGTTTGAGAAACAAAGGTTGACTCTCCAGGATGTTCTAGACAAAGACGAGAAATCATTGGAGGCAGATGTCGACCTTTGGCTGCAATCACTGAATGACCTGGAAAGAAAATCATTCAAGATGAGTGATTTGTTGCCCGTATATGGTACTGATCTTGTCCCATCACTTGTACACCACGTCTGTACCTCACCACCATGGAAAACTAGAGAAGAGAAATTGAGAATGTGTGAAGATCACCTGCTCAAGATGTTCACGCCTGATGGCATGTTGCGTTCATCAACTTCCCAACTGGCCAAGACCAAGTATGGTTTGTTTCAAGATCTATACAACCGATTCTTTGCTCTTCCTCTGCACAGTGGACTTTCTCACTATATAGAGGACCTTGTTTCCAACACAAAGGAAATAGTGAAGTCTGTGGTTGTTACCCATAGCAATCCCCACACGGATGTAGCATCGTGCATGGCAGCCATTTCCAACAGGTGTCAGATGGAGAGGCTTGGGGCATTGAAGTCCGAAAAGCAACTTTCTGCGAGATCTGAGCAGTTCTGGACCGATGTTGACAAAGAGTGGCTGATCTTTCAGTGCTCTGTGTCGACAGACATGGGCAACTTCCTCCTGCTGAAGACTACCTTGGAAAAGCACATCAGGCAGTACTCGTCTATCATCATTGGACCCAGGAGAAAAAACGTCATGATAGTCCTTCACCTCGATCGTACTCAGAAATCGTCGATGTTGGAAGTGATCAATTTTCTGATGGGATGGCACCTGGCTTTCCTTGATGTCCTTGAAATACCAGCCACCGGTTTGAACGACTTCCTGGGGAAGACTGTCCTGCAGTTGATTCAAGAAAGGAACTGCGTAGTCCAATTTGTCCAACACCATCTCTTCTGGGCCTTCACAAGAATCAACTACACCAGCAGCGAGAGAACCATGCAGAGTCTGCAAGAAATAATGAAAGCCATATTGGACGATGAGGACATTCTGCACTTCATTACCAACACCGTCCTTTTATGGCTTGAACACAATGATAAAACAAGAAACGAGGATTGGCCGATTGAAGTTGCCTGCAATGTTGCCAGTCTGCAGAGCTCTTCCACATTGCTGGGAGCCCTGGAGCGAGAACTCCAAAGGTTCATGGAGCACCCTCTTGCTGCCCTTATCTTCCAACTGGAGAAAGCGAATGCCCTTGACCCTCTCAGAGTGAAACATGGAGACTATAAGAGAACGAGGCTCTGGCTGCAGATTGCCAGGGACGCAACCATTATAGACATCTCTGATGTTGAGGCTCCCATTGGCCCCGAATGCTACCCGTGTCACACGCCACTTCAAAGCCTCTGGTATCCCTTCAGCAGAGTTCTCTTCAACCGCATCGAGAGCTTGAAGGAACGAGTCCTTGGAACAAAGCATGCCAGGCTTGGTGATGCCGCTAATGATGAATTCGATCCCCTACCGGAGGGCTTCGTGGACAAAGTGTGTGACGATTACTATGACCAGATTTGCCAAAGAGGAGGCTACATGATTGAGGAACAGTACGAGAAGCAAAGGGAAAACTACCTGCACGACTTTGCTGCAATCGTGTCTGGGCCCTCTGCGTCAGCTCAATCTCATTCTTGCCAGTGGGTGTTGCAGTGGCTCCTGGTGAAGAATGTGGGTGATCCGGGCACCTGCTCATTTGCAGACTTTGTAGTACGGCTGCACTGCTCTTTCTGGCTGCAAGAGGCCCTCATCCTAACAGAATACGAGTTGATCAGCACCTGTGTTTCAGTGACCAAAGGCTCTGATGACCGAGGTCTGCAGTGCATCGCTGGTTTCTTTGATCGTCTGGCTGTTGATGACCCAGAAGCAGGAATGGAGGATGACAGAACCCACACTAGAGAATATTCAATCCAAGATACACGTTTTTCTGAGCCTGCTTCTCCTGTGTCACCAAGGAGTACGCCACCTTTGAAACCTGACCATGATCTCGAACTGTCGATTGAGTTGGAGGATGATGAAAACAAAGTAGTGTCCGATGAAAACATCGAAATGTCCTTACATGTACGAGAGGGAACTGAAGGCAGGGAGACTCCATCACGGCACAGCATCTCCAGTGAAAGCAGCGATCCATGTCAAAACCGAACAGCTTCTCCTTCCTTCAGTGAACTTCCGGACAAATTCTTTGCAAAGGCTAGCAATGATGGAGATATGCAAGACTACAGTGAATCTGAATTCGCTAATAGGCAAAATGAGGGTGCTACAGAACCACTCATGGAGGCCTTTGATACTCATGGCACCTGTGTCAAAGACCTTCGACTTGTCTCCGGAGAGGAGCACACAGCTGATGAGGATGGCTTGAATGTTCTTGAAAAGTATAGTTCTGAGCATACTGCAAAAGCATTTGAACCAAATCTATTCGTTGATCAGGACAGTATTTCGATTTGCTCGCCTGATGAAGATCATGAAGACAAAAACGCCTTTGAAGCTGAAACTGAACCTGCAGAAGGTCTCTCCTCTGATGAAGATCATGGAATGAAGCACATAGTGGAACCTTCCTGTTCGGAGTCCGGTGATGATGACTTCACGTCTGAAATGGCTATGAATGGTTTAGCCCCACCTCATGTTGATGCAGCAGAGGAGGAGAAAAATGAATCAATCCCAAATGACACACCAGATTCATCAGAAGGCATTTTCCACACAGTTGGATCTTTGGTTGCTTTAAATGAGGATCTTGCAAACAGTGCATGCAAAAGACTCATTCCATCAGATTCTCTGTTCAAAGCAGGGGAAATGTCCCTTGAAACGTGGCAGCAAACAGTAAGCATGGTGCTTTCCTTGGAGAAAAAGATCTCCCTGGCCTCGTCCAGAGTCTCCATCTCCTCAGCAGTGTCGCAGAGCCTGCAGGTTGCTTTGGATTTCCAGTCATGCCTGAGCAGCTTCATCACGACTGAAGACAAGCGGAGGTCTCTCCTTACCAAACTTGGGCAACAATTGTTTGAGGATGGTATTCTCTCCAGAAGTCTCTTCGATTTTCTCCTCCAGCTGTTTGACAACCCCATATTTAGCGAAACCAGAGCAAGAGAGGCACTGAGCCACTTCTTTGCCACCTACGTGACCAGCTGTATTCGAGTTGAGGATCCCAAAAACACAATGCCGTTCTGCTGGTCCCTTGAGGCACTCACGGACGATGACAACATGATGGATCATCTCAGGTTTTTTGGTCCTCCACTGCACTGTGCATTTCTCTTGGACGTGGAACCCTGTTCAGAGGACATTCAAGACCTACTCAGAAATGATGAAACAGTGAGAGAGAGTGTGTCATTGAGCAAACTGGATGACTGCTTGCTGAAGACAGATGAAGGCTCAACTCACATCATGAAACTGTGCGTGGATGTTATTGAGCATTTCTTCTTGCTTGACATGAAGTTCACCCCCCAGGACCCATCATTCCTGGAGCTCTTGCATGAATCAGCTGCATGCATCAAGGCAGAATCCTTTTCCCTGAGGCTTGTGATGGCTGTTGCTTTGCTGCGAAAAGCCATGGCATTGATGGCAGACAGGATTCAGACCACCAAAAATCTGACAGCAGCTGAAGCATCCGCAGTTCAAAGACTAGACAAGGTACTGACTTCATTCTCCATTGACCACCAAGAGCAAGAGGTGAACAGTCTTCAGAGAAACCTCATTAGGCTTTTGCTTCAGGGAGGAGGCCCAAAAACTCTACTAGAAGTCTGTAGCCTCCTGAAGGATCACTGCACATTGTTGGGACGCCTTCCACTTGACCCTGCTAGCTGCCTGAACTCCTTGGATTTCCACTTGCTGGAGTCGGGGCCAGTGGAGAGAGACATCCAGGAGGCTTTGCTTCTCAAAGCCAAGTCAAAGACTGAGTTGCAACGTATATTGCAGAGTGCAGGACATGAAGGGCAAGTCCTCCACACAGTTCTGGCCCTGGCGTTGGAACACTTTTATCTCGTCAAATCCATCAGACCACTTTTGGGCTCAGAAAAAGATCAAGTAAGTAGCCTCTGTGAGACATGCAACAACATGAGCTTGCCTGGGAACCTGAACCATCTCATTAAATTCATAGCCAGTGAAGGATTACTTCCTCATTTCACACTCACCGAATATGCAACAGAAGTCAAGTTCCAAGTAACATCAATCTTTGCCCATCTGGCCTGCAAAATTGTTGCCTACAACCTTGGTGACATCACCCCAGGATCTGCTGCTTCCTTCTGGGTAAAGTGCCTGCAGGCCCCAGAGATGCTGAACGGCTGCTTCTTTCCGGCAACACCAAATACCCGTGCTGGCTTCAAGGCGTTCTGCTTCCTGCCTTGGCTCCTTCAGGCTAGAGGAGTGGTCTTCTGCATGTGCAAGTGTGGGACACGGACTGCTACCACTGGACCCGTTGAGGAGGCCTCTTGTCAATCGTGCAAAGACTTGAGCATGGCAGCACGCATGAAGGAGAAGGCCTGCAGCATTGCTAGATCAGCAGATGTGGGAGGTAATGAAATAAAGGGATACATCTACATGGATCCTGACAGTCTGAAGAACCCAGCCCTAGCTGTGAGGCAGCTCTCCCCCTGTGCTTTCCGTGTCTTGCATCTCCTGATTCAGTGCTGCCTGTTGGGGTCAGTGGCCCTGGAGTTCACCACCAGAGAAAAACTCCAGAGATTACTCCAGGCTCCTGCAGAGGGTGATGTCACAGAGCTTCTTTACCAACAACTTCTTGTACACTGGGAGGTACTTGCTTCTTTGACCAATCTTGGGCCAGCCCAACTCGGCCGCTTCATCCACATCCTCATCGATCAATGCCTTGACACGACTGTGCCGAAAGCAGAGGATTTGGTAGATATCAAGAACAGAAACAGAATGGAAGAGGCTTTGTCTGCTAGTATCGATGATCATATCATACAGAAGTTTGCTTTGCTGAAAGACCAAGCTGAAAAGTACATCCAAGAAAAGGCTGGAGATAAATGTCTCGTTTTGGAAAGCCTCACTGAAGAAGCAGCACACATCGCAGAGGACTATATTCCTTCCTTATTCCGAGAGACCTCACCACCAAGCATTTCCAGTCTGAAGGTGGAGTACATGCTTCAGCCAGACAGTCAGGTTGCCCATCCATTCATTGGCTTGGTTCTGGCCAAGGAAACACAGCTTGCCCTCCTCTGCTGCCTCCACCCAGTGCTGTCTTGGCACATGATGACTGTACGAATGATCAGCTACCACCTGAAAAAGGATGAAGCCAAAAAGATGAGGGTTCATGAATACATCCACAGCTTTCAAGAGGCAGACAGAAAAAAGGTGGTCCAAGACAAGTTCGACACTTTCAAGAGGGCATGGAATGAGCTCTGCAGCCACAGGGAGGTCCTGCAGACTTACTTCCGGACCATGGGCCCTCTGGAGAAGGTCTCCAACCAGAGCCGCCTGGACGAGTGCCTGGCACTGAGCTCAAGCTCCTCAATTCTGCAGGCCCTCAAGGCACTGACCGAGATGCACAATGAGTTCCTGGACGACGCTGTTATCCTCAGCCTGCGCCATGGCTCACCCTCACTTGGGTTCCTCAAGCAGGATGCTCGGCACTGTCACCTGAAAACTGTCCCCCTTGAGCTTGTCTCCAGAAAGCAGCTTATTGCGCTGAGGCTGGCCGATCAGCATGTATCTGAAATGAGGTTCTCCCAGAACTGCACCCAGTATGGCATGGGCAGGAAGATTGAGTACAACTTCTACCAGTATGAGATGAAATGGGCTCAGGAGCTTTTGATGGACGCTCACTACCTGAGCATGGGACTTAGTTTCCCTCAAGTGGTCTTCTCTGGGGAGATCCTGCAGCGGTCAGCGTCACTTCTGCAGGATGTAAATGATGTTGTGCCACAGTGCGACCTGGACCGTGAAATGAAGAAATCCGTACAGGCCCTCAGGGAGAGGAACCCCACCCATGTGCGTGGACTCCTAGAAAGTCTGGAGATGGCCATGAGCCTCCTGAAGAAGACATCAGGCCGGGGAAACCAGGACGTGGACAGCACCAGTCAATACCTGGAGCGGTGGCCAGCCCTGTTGGACCTACCCTCACCTGACATCATGGGGTTCCTGAAGCAGGTCAAGCTCTCCCAGGTAAGGATTCTACACAATCTCTTTGTAATCCTCTGCTAAAGACTTTCACACTTATTGACAATGTATAAACTCAGATGATATCCAACACTGAGTGCTTGCCTTTGATGTTAATGTAGCTTTAACCACCACTGTTACGAATACCGGTGGACTCTCTAGTGATCTCCACATGAGCTGGATTTTGTGTATCAAACTTTGATTAAGAGATTATTTAATACCTTGTTTTCTTTTAGGGATTTATCATTTAGTATTTTGTATATGAAGTATTTACCTTATTCTCGTACAAGAACTCATTTCAGCATTTATGTGCATGTAATGTTCTATCAGTCCATGGGACCTCATCAAATTTCTGCTGCATGGCAAACTTTGCCATAGGTGTTTTTTGCTGATGCCACATTGCAATTGTTTCCAGATCACAGGGCTGTTTGAGTATGTGGAGGGACTGCAGGCGGCCATGATCAGTGAGACACTGGCTGATGACTACCGGACCGAGTTGCCAGCAGAGGCTCGGGACAGCCTGGATGAGGCAGTGGAGGGATCCACCCTGACTGACCTGGAGCTGCTGCTGCAGGCCTTGCAGAAGTTCGCCCTTCGCTACCTGGCCTCCCCTGGTGCCGGCCTGGACAGCCAACTCTACCTGTATGCCCAGGACCCCTCGCTGTGGCCACGCACCTCTCTGGAGGAGGGCGGGCAGTGCAGGGCCATGTTGCTGGTGCCCAGCCAGCTCTACGTGGAACACATCCATGCCCTGCTGGTCTACCTGGAGGAGGCCATTGTGGTTAGTGGAGCTGTGTGCTGTATGAGTCATTTACTGAGGGTATCTCAAGGCAGTAATCTCTCTCTCTCTGTCTCTCTTTCTCTCTCTCTCTGTCTCTCTGTCTGTCTCTGTCTCTCTGTCTCTGTCTCTCTCTCTCTCTCTCTCTCTCTGTCTTTCTCTCTCTCTGTCTTTCTCTGTCTCTCTCTCTCTCTCTCTCTCTCTTCTTTCTCTCTCTGTCTTTCTCTCTCTGTCTTTCTCTCTCTCTGTCTGTCTGTCTTTCTCTCTCTCTCTCTGTCTTTCTCTCTCTCTCTGTCTGTCTCTCTCTCTGTGTCTCTCTCTCTCTTTGTCTCTCTCTCCCTCTGTGTGTCTCTCTTTCTCTCTCTGTCTTTCTCTCTCTCTTTCTGTCTTTCTCTCTCTCTGTCTTTCTCTCTCTCTCTCCCTCTCTCTCTCTCTCTGTCTTTCTCTCTCTCTCTCCCTCTCTCTCCCTCTCTCTCTCTCTCTCTCTCTCTCTCTCTCTCTCTCTCTCTGTCAGTGTGTATGTGTGTCTGTGCATCTCTCAGTGTTTCTGTCTGTGTGTCTGTACATTAGTGTTTGTTTCTGTCTGTGTGAGTATGTGTGCCTTTGTGCCTGTCTGTGTGTCTATATTTTCTGTAATATACTGAAGGTAAAAATTTAATGCTTATCAAATTTGAATTTAATATTTTATTAAAATGTGCTTTGAATTGCATAATCCGCTCTTTCACAAGTTCATTCCACATCATCAGCATGCACATATATGTAGTGTTCATTTACAGTAATAACTGTAGTGAAGAATTGGTGTAATCTAAGCTATCCTCCAGTCTTTTAAAATGAGTCTCTTTCTCCCTTGAGCAGAACTTGAAGCGCCAGATGGAGAAGAGTTGGATACCCAGCTCTGCATCACAGCCCAAGAAGAAAACCGTGACAGAAGAAAAACGAGCCAAAAAGAAGAATGTCCGGAGGTTCTGAGTCAGTCGGCTTGGTTGAGGTATGTGTGTGTTGGCATATATAAACCCAGCTTTTGATTTTATATTCCCACCCTTTGCATGTTTGGGGTAAGAATAGAACCCCCTGCATATCTTTACATGATTTGGAAAATGCAAATACTTGTAACTAAGGAAATTGACAATTGCCTTGCTCTCACTTTAACCAGCCATAGTTACTTTGTAGTCATTGGCCGTAAATAGCCCACAAAAGCTAATAGGCCACAAAACTCTCTGCATTTGTTTTATGTTGCTTCATAGGCTTGTGAAAAAGAGGACTCCGGAGGATTTTCCCATTAATTAGATAGTAGCAGTGTTGCTTTATTCCCTACTGGAAAAGACGGGTGGTAAATAGAGGACACACTGGGTCGTCAACAATCCTTCAATTTCTCTTTGCAGTTGTTGTTCATGACAAGTGTTTGTCACTTGCATTGGAATTATATGTTTGCATGTTGTGACATTCAAGTAACTGTTTGCAACAGTCTCACACAAAAACAATTTCATAATTTCCATTTGCTTGTACACAGAACCTGTTTTTGTGTGAGACTGTTGCAATTCATTATTTCTATGTGCTTGTACACAGAACCTGTTTTTGTTTACATGGGAAGCCTGCTTCATTGCTCACACTTTCCTTATGTTCATGTCCATCCAATAGGAGGGACTGCAGGGAGGGAGGCATCCGTAAATCTTCAAATTGTCTAACATTAAAAACGACAGACATCAGGGTTTATATGAATGTTTCTTTCCCATGTATCGTGTGCTGGAAAGGTTCACTCATCTGCTGTGCATGCCTGAGGGTTTTATATACGCCTGTGCTGTTGCATGATGGAGTTATCCTCAGTGATGAGAGAGGGAGTTCTCTCCCCTGGCTTGGTAGACGGGCTGTCAAATATATCTACGCTGGAGCTCCTCCCTATGTGTGTTTCCCTTTTTCCTCATGGGAGATGGGGGTGAGGGGGTAGTGCAAGGCAAAACAATGAAGTGGCAAATAAAGTTACTTTGATAACATGATGCAACAGCTCACAAATTTTCAGGTACAGAGTGACGGCACTGAATTAAAGAGGGACGACATTACAGCAATTTCATTTACCTCTGCATTGCCTTATTTTATATTGTTTCATTAGTTGGCTGTGGTCCTCTTTTTATAGAAAAGGAAAAGAAATAACTAACATTGTGTCCCTTTATGGTTTGTGAAAGGTTCATTTTCTAGCTAATATCATTGATTAGGGGAGTCATGGCATTGTGTAGCCAGGGTTCGTACAGGTCATGGAAAACCTGGAAAGTCATGGAATTTGATTTTTCATTTTCCAGGCCTGGAAAGTCATGGAATTTCAACTTAGGTCATGGAAAGTCATGGAATTTAAGAAAGAAAAAAAAGAAAGAAAAAAAGACGTTTTCTAGGCTGTGCTTTGCGCGCTACTCTCAATCTAATTTTAAACGCTGAGCACGCCCTTGCATCCCATTGGTTAATTCTGAAGGCTCGTGTGCCTTCTGCTTCCTGATTGGTTCATTGGCTAGGTGACCTCGTTTCATTTCCACGCCGGTCCGATCAGTTGGTTCAAACGAGGACAGAGTGAAAAGAGCTTGTTTTGTTTGTGGTGCAGTGTTTCTTTGAGAATCAGATTATCATCATGCCTGGAAAGTGTCGCTTTCAAGACTCTTGGACAGGAGACCCTGAATACCGTGAGTGGGTCATGCGAGCGAGAGTGGATGGGATGGCAAAGTGCCGATTTTGTGAAAAAGACTTTGATGTATCCAACATGGGAGCGGCAGCGTTGAAAAGCCACATGAAAGGTGTCGCGCACCAGGCGCGTGCTAAAAAACACCAAGAAGAAAAGAGCAAACGTCAAACACGAATATCAGATTTTGTTCAAACTGCAAAAAATGCTGAGACAGAGAGTGCTTCAAAGGTGGTGGTTCCAGCTGGCGCTGCTACGCCGGTCGAAACTAGGCCTGCACCCACTGGCAGTGGCAGTAGATCTACTGGGATTGACACTTTCTTGACAACAGAGGACACACTGAAAGCAGAAATTTTGTGGACTTTGAAAATGGTCATCTCCCACTTCTCATTCTCCAGTACCAAAGGAATGAACGAGCTGTTCCGTCGCATGTTTCCCGACAGTGTCATCGCCTCCAAGTTTGCCTTGAGTGAAAGCAAAGCCCGGTACTTGACAACTTTTGGTCTGGCAAAGGCAAAGGCCCGGTCTTCTGATTCTCTGGTGCTGCTCTTTGATGAGTCCCTGAATGCTGAACTTCAGAAGAAACAGCTGGATATCCATGTCCGATTTTGCTATTTACCATTTGGCGCTGGATCGAAATGGCGACTGCATGTCTGTTTCAAAATGTTGCTGTTTCTAACGTAATTTGGTCAAATATAGTTCTGGTTTAATTAGAATAGCTTAAATATATCATATTCAAGAAGGGGATAAAGATATATATGCTCATTTCTAAGCCATTTCGAAGACATTAGCGCCATTTCGGTAAATAGCATGACCGTCAAAATGTTATGTATTTAGGATTAAGATTGAACTATAATAATAAGTTTTCAGTCGCTCAGAAAAATTTATTTGATCGAGCTTCGAGAGCAATGTTTTCTTTGCTGAGAACCTGTAGAAAATTGTCTCTCCCAGCTGATATACAGATTGACCTGTTTGATAAGATGATAGCTCCTATTTTGTTGTATGGCTCTGAAGTTTGGGGTTTTAGTTCGTGCGAAATCGCAACTAGATTACAACTTCGCTTTTATAAAACTGTATTCAAGTTGAGAAAATCAACACCCAATGCTATGGTTTTTGGCGAGTTGGGAAAAATACCTTTAGACATTAATGCTAAGCATAGATTATTATGCTATTGGTATAAATTAATAAATCCTGAGAACCGAAATAACTTTTCAAGTATTGCATACTGGTTTTCTTATAAAATGTTTTCATTAGATTTGTTAGATTCTGAATATTTATCTTCCATAAAAACCATTCTGGATAGTCTAGGATTATCAGGATTTTGGACCCTGCAAGGGAACTTACAATTTTCAGCAACTTGGTTTAAAGAAAAGGTCAGAAGGTGCTTGTACGACCAGTACATTCAACAATGGTTTACAGAGATAGATACTAAAGACATGTTTTATAATTATAGGATGTACAAAGATGAATTTGTGTGTGAAGATTATATCAATATTTTGTCATTTAGACAGTGTGTTTCATTTATGAAATTCAGAACCTTGAACAATAGATTGCCAGTGCAAATAAATCGTTATTTAAATGTGCAAAGATCGGAACGCCTTTGTACAAAATGTGCTTCCGGCGACATTGGGGATGAATACCATTATGTGTTTGTTTGTGATTTTTTCAAAGATGAGCGATGTAAATTTTTGTCCAGTTACTTTTGTAGAAGACCAAATAGCTTAAAATTTAATCAACTCTTTGGTAGCAGAAAGAAGAACTTACTGTCAAATCTAGTAGAATTCCTGAATATTATTTGTAAAAAAATTAACTGAATAACTCTAAACCACAATTTCAATGCTTATGTTGCGTGTATTGAGTTGTATTTTTTCCTCCATATACAATTTTTCCTCATTGTACATTTCTTTTTCCGTTTTTCTATTTTTGACTTTTTGTTTCTTCTTTTTTTTCTTCTTTTTTTCCATTTCTGATTCAATTATGTATGTTATAGTTGGTTTTGTTATTAATATTCTAAATGCCCCCAAGGGTAAAGAATAAATTGTGCCTTGCCTTGACGGGCCTGGCACCCAAACTTGAAAAACTTGAAACTTGAACACAATGGCGAGTAAGAGCGTGACGGCACAGATGCGATTTTGACGGACAAATCAGCTGAAATCGGTTAGTTTATTGGGGTTCTGTTTCAGTTTATGCTAGAACAATGATTTAGGAAGATATTTATTGCAATATTTTGCACATATTGGAAAAAGTATTGTAGAACTCGGGACCTTCAGCGAGTGCTAAATAGACGCCGCACGCGATGTTCGAAGAAATTTCATCAGACCGGAAGTGGCCGTCGGTTCGATAGAATCCACTTTTTCTAGGATTCGCACATATCAATAACACAAAATACCAATGTAACATGAAAGATGAAAGTCTTTCTGAGTTGTCTAATTTTTTTTAACTAGTGGTAGGATTCCGTGGTAATTTGTATCAAATCTTTGCGCTACTACAGTACTAGCCAAAATGCACTCGGCAATACCACTTCACTTTCATGGCTAATTGTGGACAATCCACAAAATATTGTGAATAAAAACAAGAATGAAAGTTGTTTATGAAGCAGAAGGTTTCAAGAACATGTGTCGTGTAGTTTTGTGTTAATCCGTCTTATTTCCGCTGAGAACATACAAGCCGATTACGTAAAAAAAACACCCTCCGCCACTACCGACTCGCGGTGGCTCGACGGAGTTTGCATTTCGCGACTCGGGTTGGTCTCTTCTAAACACTCGTCCGTCGAAGTTTCTCATTTGATCAAGTTGAAACTTTACTACTCATTAGAGGAAAGATTGCTCTTTCGTTCGGTGTATGTTTGAACTTCCGGTGAAAATCGAAAGACGAGTTATGGATGAAAGTTCGAACGTCATCGGACATTTTGTTAAAATTTGCTCACTCCCGCTTTTCCGATCAATTTCGTACAGACACCCTCGGATTCTACAAGATTTCCCCCTTCCAACGCTATATTCGATGTTAATGTACGATGAATCTACTTTTTGTCTAGCGCCCGGATTGTGCGCTTGAAAGGAGAAAACAGGCGGAAATTTTCCACCTGTTTGTGTGTACATCGGACCGCAATGGCGTTGTGTAGACGCGTGCTCGATTACCACATTCAGCGTGCGTTAATCGTTGAAGCACCAGACAATTTGGGACAAAAGTATCATCATTTTAAGGAGTACTTGTTTGAAAATTTTCTGCATTTGTCAGTTTTTGAATCAATCTGCTGTAAAAATAATAAAAAGAATTATATTTTTTTTACAACGGGTGTATTGTGCGTGAGTTTGGTCGTGCGCCATACACTTTTCTCTTTAAAATTGTCATGTATCACAGTACGCTAGGTCTTGGAAAATGTTGTTGAAGGTCATGGAAAGTCATGGAAAAGTCATGGAATTTTGTATCTAAAACCTGTACGAACCCTGTGTAGCCTACAAAGCTGATAGGCAATAAAACCTCATCCATTTTGTCTATTCATTTGTTCAATCATCACTGTGAGTGTGTGTGTGTGTGTGTACATGTGTGTGTGTGTGTGCGTGTACATGTGTGTGTGTGTGTGTGAATGTGTGGCTGAGTGCAAATTTGGAGATTTCACCTCTATCTTAAGACAATGATTATTTTATTGCTTGCACTTCAGATACTGAAAGTTTCATCTTTTTATAGCCATCAATAGGGACCATGGGGTCTCTCCACATTCTGTACATTATCTCTTCTTTGCAAGTCTTTGCCAAGTCTCAAATTCGTTTAAACCGTGTTTGTTGCAACTGCATCAAAAATGCACACATGTATTCAAAGCATGCATGTGTATTTGCATGTGCATGAGTGTGTGTGTGTGTGTGTGTGTGTGTGTGTGTGTGTGTGTGTGTGTGTGTGTGTGTGTGTGTGTGTGTGTGTGCACTCCTAAGCTTTGGATGAGAGAAAAAAATTGCTCTGAGTCTGAGATAATGTTATTTTTACAACAAAAATTCAAAACTGACTAACATAATTGCTTTTATTCCAGAGATGGCTTTTCATATTCTCTCTCTCTCTCTCTCTCTCTCTCTCTCTCTCTCTCTCTCTCTCTCTCTCTCTCTCTCTCTCTCTCTCTCTCTCTCTCATAAACCCCTCAAAACCAAGTGCATGATCCTAACTACAAGACAAAAACGTCAACGACAATCCCTAACCATCAACCTTATGCTAGAAAATGAAATCATTGAGCAAGTTTCTGAACACAGAGTGCTAGGCATAATTGTTGATGAACAACTAACTTGGGAACAACATGTCAATTCCTTATGCAAAACTATTGCTAAGAACATTTTCCTTCTCTCCAAACTGAGGCATTTTGTCACCACCAATGCATGCATAATGTTTTTTCACGCACACATAAATTCCCATATTAATTTTGCATCTGTAGTATGGGATGGCTCTATGGCAGTGCACTTGAACAAGATTAAATCACTGTACAGACGAGCTGCCAAGGTTACCATTTCCGACTCAACATTGTCTACGGATGAAAAGATAAAAAATCTTGGCTTACTACCCTTCCAAAAACACCTCGTCCTCAATAAATGCATCCTTATGCACAAAATTGCTCATTCACAAGCACCAAAGTATCTTACTGATCTCTTCATTCGTCCCCAAACAAGCCATTCACTATCTCGCAACACTTTCATTCTACCACAACCTAGAATAGACATTTTCAAAGGCAGTATTACATATTCAGGTGTTATGATATGGAATACACTTCCATTGCACCTTAGGAACAATACTTCCTTGACGTCTTTTAAAGCATCCATACGTGATTATCTATTCAGATGATCTCACTTCTGTCGCCTGTACATATGACACGTATTGCTTGATCTTAAAGACTCACTGAGCTGACAGCTGTCAAAGACATATACTAAAATCTTTGTCATTGTTGATCATATTCTTCATATATCTTACCAACTGTTGTACATGGATTAGCTACTGTGTATTTTGTGTCTTAATTATCAATGTTTTCATTTCTTTATGAGCAAGGACAATTTGTAAGAAAGGCAGAAATGCCTAAAATTTCATCCTTGATAAATAAAGAATCAATCAATCAATCAATCTCTCTCTCTCTCTCTCTCTCTCTCTCTCTC
>JAWQFJ010000886.1:22500-72798 GCA_034096865.1 Theodoxus fluviatilis | reverse complement strand
ACCTGCATCAGGAGTACTGTAAACCGTTGCCGTTAGTGATTTGATGATAAACAATTCAGAGCAGATGCCAAGAGCTCCAATTCCATGGATTCTGAGATGACTATGAAATAATAATGGTGAGTGACCTAAATGTGGCATTCGAATTCAAAGAAAAAAATGCCGACTCGACAGCCAGAACATCCTGTTCATTTTTGGGGAGTGGATGTCACGAGCAAACTCAGGCTCCAGGGAAACATCGGGACACGAGTCCAGACGGCAGTCAACCACGAGTGTTTGAAGAAGAGAAGAAAGAAACTTAAGGACCTTGTAATTCCTATAGAGTTGAGAGACGAAGAAGCAATCATGGTAATGATTGATGAGGCATGCATGGACATGGATCTGTAAGTCTCAGACAAAGAGGATGGGAGAAAAGAACAGAGACAGGTTGTTCCCCACTGATGTCATGGAGGATATTGGGTTTTAGGACGACTTCTGTAGAGCGGGATTAAGGAGAGAAAAAATTTCTCAAGCAGATTTGCTTGGCCATATTAGGTCGATGGAAGACTGCAGTGTTGGAGCCAATGCGAGTATGACTAATGTAACGAACGCTGCCACGCTTCGTAGGTTTTACAGCTCCTCATGGTTGTCCCACATGGACGATTAGGCCGGTCACCTCAGCCACGGCCTCCCAAGGCCGAAGTAGATTTTTTGTTCTGGCGTGAGTCGGTGTATCATGAATATTGGGAGCCTCTATTTGTTCCGAGTGGCAGTCTTGAAACAGACAGCTGTTGTGTTGCTCCAGCATGAACTAAAGGCGACCTTCTTTCTTGGGTTGAAGGATGCGTGGATGAAAACTGCTTGAATGACGAAGAAGATATTTGCATGTCGCCATATTAATTTTTCGACTTTTTGGTATGACACTATTCCCCCCCCCCCCCTCTCTCTCTCTCTCTCTCTCTCTCTCTCTCTCTCTCTCTCTCTCTCTCTCTCTCTCTCTCTCTCTCTCTCAATGATCTACATGGTTAAGACAGGGATACTAGTCATCAAAATTATTTTTGAAGTTGGTCCAATGACGCTTTAATTCACACATGCTCCTGAAAACTTGCACCTGCTCAAGAGAGTATAGATCTCTATTTGTGAACACAAGAGATGGAGCAGTCTACTCAGCTCCCTGTCAATGAAAGCATTTAGATTTTTGGCCTTAAGTCTTCAGTGCGTGTAACATTTGTTTTCATCTAATGTGTGACTTGGTAACTTTTGATCGCCTGCCCCCACGTGACTGCTGACCCGCCACTTCATCCAATGTGATCGCCAGCGTAGCAACTTGCCTGCATCCGTTTGGCCATTCATGGCAACCTGCCCGACCGAACATGCGACTTCTAATAGCCCTCTAAATCCCTGACCTCTTGCGACCCTTTGACCTCTCGTGACTTCCTGATCTCTATGACCTCTCTGACCCCGAATGTCATTGACCTTACAGAGAAGGTGGCCATCAAGATCTTGGACAAGACCAAGCTAGATCAGAAGACACAGCGCCTGCTGTCTCGAGAAATCTCCAGCATGGAGCGTCTGCATCACCCAAACATCATCCGCCTGTACGAGGTGAGTGGAACGTCCAGCTGGCCCGACATGATTGAGGGCATGAGCGTGATGGAAGCTCAACGTACACTGAGCTACTCCGGCTGTCATGGTGTGATTTAGAAGTTGACTTATGCTGTGAGCTATGTTCTGAAGTACACCATTCAGTAATCTGGATTGCAATGTCAAGAATGAATGAAATATTATTGTATTTGTATGTGTGTTTGTGTGTGTGTTTGTGCACACGCGTGCGTGCATAGGTGCATGAGTGCCAGAGTGTATGCGCGTGCATGAGTGCAAGCATTGCATGATGTGTGTGTGTGTGTGCATGCGTGCGTGTGTATGCATGTTCGTGCGTGCGTGCATGCGTGCGTGTGTGTGCATGTTTGCCCTGCAATACCCAGGGGCTGGCCTAGTGCTGTCTGCACGCTGTTATCATTCTAAGGGCTGTGCCTGACGCTTCTTTCCTTACCCGGGGCTTTTGCCTTGTCTGTAGCAACATAGCTTGGGTTGCCACGATGCAATTTGCGTATTTCACACACCACTACGGTTGTTAATACCGGTCTAGTCATTGCCGTCGTCGTCATCGTCATCATCGTCGTCGTCGTCATCATCATCATCGTCATCGTCATCATCATCATCATCATCATCCTTGCCATTTCTGTGTGCAGGTGGTGGAGACTCTGGCCAAGCTGCACATCATCATGGAGTACGCCCCGGGGGGAGAACTCTTCACCAAAATCTCCAACGAGGGCAAGTTGCCCGAGGCTGAGGCCAAGGTCATCTTCAGCCAGATAGTGGCTGCAGTAGACCACATGGTGAGCTCTGCACTTTCATCTCCTACACATTCAAGCACACACATAATACGCACGCACACCCCCAAACACACACGCGCACACACACACTGCCACCATGCATACATACTCGCATACACACACACACACACACACACACACACACACTCTGCCACCACACACACACACACACACAAACACACCCACCCAAACACACACACAAACACTTACACACTTACACACACACACACACCGCCACCATGCATACACACACACACACACACACACACACACACACACACACACACACACACACACACTTTGCAGCATTTACCTTGTATTCTTAAAATAGTCATCCTGTGCCTGACCTCAATTTTTCAAGTTCATATAAGTGCATGCCCCTGTGGGTTGGGGGTAAGAATAGACCCACCGCGTCTGCTCCTGTGATTTTAGTGGTCAACAATGACTTTCCATAGCCTACAAAGGCCGATTGGCTGCACCATTTCATCATGGTTTAAGCAACTCACTTGCTCGTCTTTTTCCTACTCTCAGGCTTGTTTGGGGGTGTTGGTTGTCTTTTATTGATTGTTGATGATATTTAAACTCTGGTTTATTTATTGGTGGCCACTCAAATATTCCCCCCCCCCCCCCCCCCCCCCCCCCCCCCCCCAGCATGTACAAGGTCTCTTCCATGCCTTTTCATGGACCATGTCCTACTCGGCCTTAGACCTCACCCTTCATTATCTCCTGCTATCATATATCCTGTCCCCAGTCCCTTTGTGGAGGGTCACCATGGCCTGTGGATGCGTAGATGAGAAAAGCCTCAGATCACGCATTGAGGAGGCTGTCGCGGCTGCAGCGAGTGTTTCCATGTGGGCGTCTCCTTAGTTCCCAGACTGCTTTGTTCTCGGTTCCTTGTGTTGCGTTGTGAAGGCAGCATTTGGAAGTCTTTTGGAGTTATTTGCAATCTGCCTGTGACTAATAGAAATAGCCTGATCTCGTTTTTAATCCTCAGTGCCTGTACTTCAGTCCTGACAAATACTATTTTTCATACTTTAAAAAGCCTTTGCCAAATAAAACATTTTTTTAAAAATGGAACACTAACTCTTATGGTTTTTATATATAACAAGAAACATTAATGACAAAATATATAATTTATCAATATGAATAGGACTTGTATGTTACCCATAGAGAAATTTCCTTAAAGTTGATGTAGCTAAACGAGATGAATACACTCACTACAAGCAATGTCATAAATCAGGGAGCATCTCGTTTCATCATGAACCATTGAAAACTCTGGTTTCCTTCTGCAGATAAATATATCCGAACTTGACAGATTAATTTCCTTTTCTTTTACCTTTTCAATTAATGAACCCCTCTGCAATTGTGAACTTGCTTTGCATGCTCTCTGTCTGTGTTCCAGCACCAAAACAACATCATCCACAGGGATCTCAAGGCCGAGAACGTCTTCTATGCAGGGCCGCGATTCGTCAAGGTGGGCGACTTTGGTTTCAGCACCTACAGCAACAAGGACCAGACGCTCAACACATTCTGTGGGTCCCCGCCCTACGCAGCGCCCGAGCTGTTCAAGGACGAGAGCTACTATGGCATGTATGTGGACTTCTGGGCCCTGGGCATCTTGCTGTACTTCACGGTGACGGGCATCATGCCCTTCCGTGCCGACACCGTGGCCAAGCTGAAGAAGTGCATCCTGGATGGAAGCTACGTCATCCCCACCTACGTGTCAGACTCGTGCCAGTTCCTGGTGCGCAACATCCTTAAGCACATCCCGCAGGACCGGTTCACGCTGGCAGAGATCTGCCGCAGCGACTGGCTGGAGGGTCAGGAGATGCCTAAAGAGCTGGCCCCGTACAACCTCACCCCCACCCTGGACAAGTCCTCCGTGAGTGCAGATGAGGAGGAGGCCAGGAACATCCTGCGAGACCTAGGCATCACAGACACCCACTTCCGACAGATCAATGGTCTGGATTCGCGTAACAGCATCACGGGCACATACCGCATCGTGCTGCACCGCGTGCAGAAGAAGAACTCTGGCCTGGTAGAAGGAAGCACTGCCCTCGAGGCTGAGGCCCCTGGGAACTTTGTGCCCGAGAGTGTAGGCTTCATCCAGAGAACTTCTAAACAGCAGTCCAAGTTCTGCGTCATATTATGATGACTGCACTATACCTAAATGAGCCTATCTGTGATAAGCCAGTTGCGTGTGCAGGATTCACCATCAGCTGGCAGCTGAAACAAGCGGACCAAAGCATGGAGGGAGGGTTGAAACACAAATGGGGTCTGGGCATGGCAGCTCAATGAATGTCTGTCCCTTGTGCACTGCCATGGGGATCTTGATGATTTCTAATGAGTGCATAGGGCAGTTTTCATATGATGTTGTGCGTCCAAGTTTGAATAATCCTGGACTATAATTGTTCAACCTTTATTTCATGTTGAAAAGCATGTTCAGTATTAATGCAGTGAAAAAGTATTTTTCTTCAACAACATGTCCTCATTCCAGCACGTGTGCTACTTGTTAGATGATGGTATGAGAGATTCATGTGCACATTGATGTAACATCACGATTTGTTCTGGTTTCTGTCCTTACTGGGCAGTGGCAATTGCTGCACCATGTGATTTTTTAAATTCAAATGATGTTAGTGTATCATATTTTTGTAGCTTTTGTTAGAGAATAAATCATCATTGACTCGGTGAACTCTCGATGAAAAATTTCTCACTGGAAAGAAAATCAGTTTGTATTCTCTGTCCAAGTGAAAATATCACTTGCCTAATCTTGCTGATTTTTATCTGTTGCCTCTTTTCTTGACAATGCTGTACAATCAAACTCAGAAATTTGTCTCCAAGAGATTCAAACTACATTGGCAAATGTAAAGTTCTTTCCATAAATGTTCATGCCTTTTTATGTATTTCATCATCTATAACACACTTGTTTTCCCACCAGCCAGAAAACTTCATTTGGACGTGTAAACAGAGCTGTGATAGCTGTATTCAGCTTTATTTAAATTGTTGCATCTCAATCTCAAATAAATAGGCATTGAGTGAGTGGGGATGAGACGTCTCACAGTTTCTGCTGTTTCAAGTACAAATGTTAGTTCTGCATTTCATCAAAAGTGTGACCTTTGAAGTAGCCTGGGACAGGTGGTACATGTGGCAGATAAGATTCTCGGCAACACATTGTCTTGCAGTAGAATCCAGTTGTGTTCTTGCTCGTTTTCCAACACACAGACTTGTAGAAACTACAACTTTAGGCATGAAGGCTTTTCCAAGTGGGGCATTTTCATCCAGTTCTCTACTGCACCAGTATTCTTGTCAATAAGTCTGCATACAATAAGACCTTGAATACAATATGTGACCAGCCACGACAAAACCAGTGCTAAGTCGCGCGGCCCTATTTTGCGCTAAGTCTGAAAAAAGGCAGGGCGGGTCAATCTGGGTGATTTTCACTTTTTGATAAAAATAGATTCTACATGGTTCAAACTATCATGCCAGTGAAGGAAACATTTTGGAGAATTATATTTTGATGGTAAAATAAAGACTTTTGTGTTATGTATTGTTTCAAAAGCTCCCTGTAATTAGCGTTAATTGCCTCATTTTAGCCGCAATAAACACACCTAAACCCTTGCAGAACCCCTTCATGTTATATACCGTTAGAAAGGCCGCTCTCTCTGCGTTCCCGCTCTGTGGATGTCGAAGAAAAATAAGGTCAGCTATTTTTGGAAACGGAGTTTGACATACCGTTGCTAAGGTGTTTAATGTCTGAAGAGTAAATCTTCTGAGACCGTTTTTTTCAAAATGGCCGCTGCTTCAGTACCCAACTTGAAATGCATGTAACTCCTATTCTATTTAACTCACACTGTTCATTCTTATATCAAAACAAACAGAAATGAATGCAGAATTCCAAAATATTAAAACCCTATTTTGTCCAAAAAATGACTTAGCACTGGTTTTGTCGTGGCTGGTCACATATTCTCTTCTGACCTACAGCTCTTGTTGGGGCACAGATAATCAGGTGGGGGAAGGTTGCTTAATTCATTGAACTGCATGCTGTTCAAAATCCCCCCCTCCCTTTTCCCCAGGATGTAATAACTGCATTAATCAAAACGTTTTGTCTCCTCCATAACCAACTATTTGCTGAGGGTCTATAGGTCTGCAACCAATTTTGAAGAAGAGGCCAAATTGAACATAACTCACAATTTCTCTTTCGCTCAAAAAAACTGTTTTTCATACATAGGTAGCGGATTCCCTGGATGCTTGTGGGGCATGGAAGATGAGACAGCACAGTTCACAGTTCTTTAATTACTGTTGATTTCGTCCCTTTTTATTAATTCCTTTTTTGCATGACACAAAGTTTTGGGTCGGCAGAAAAATATAGGGCGTCGGGTTACCCCCTTCCCCAGCTGTTTTGGTTGTTTTTCTTGACCTTTTATTCCATGGATGGCCCATTCATTCTGTCACTAAATGTTCTTCATACACACACATTTTAGTCTGGTGATGAGATACTATTTCTAGAAACATTCCAGAATTTGAATTTAAGAAATTTACACAAGGTAGCAGGGCTCTAAAGTCACTATTCCATCTTGATCTACATTCTCCAAAAATGGGCATTTGTTACTGCAAAGTGAAACTTGTGTTGATTATAGCTGATTTCTTGGAAAAGGTTTTTTTAGACTGCAAGTAGGTGTCTCATGCGTCAGACAGGTTTGTCCATCTTTCAATATGAAACTCTTATTGATATTTGGCTGCATTTGTGTTTGTGAACAATGCAGTTCATGCCTGGTGTTGGTTACCACTATTAGTTTCATCTGCACTAGGAGCTGGGCTGTACATGAGACACAGCGAATGGCCAAGTGTTCAAAGTGACCATCGGGCGCTACTGCCAGCAGAATTCCATGTCCTTGTCTTCAGTACTTTGAGCCAAATGGCATACCATTGCTCTGGGCCTTGCTAACAGCATGCAATAATTGTCTCATCAAAGCCTTTTATTTGCTTGCAGGCAATGCAGTTCACCCGAAGACTTTAATTACTCTTAGAATTTAACATCTTTCTTGCACATTTCATTCACACAGTACAAACACTATTATTGAGATTGTTTTGATGGATCACTCCATAAGCATGTTTTGATGGATCACTCCATAAGCATGTTGAAGCACAAAAATGACATGGTTCAGTGGAGCAAATGCTCAGATGTATTGAATTACCATTCCGTCCAAATGAAATAAAAGTGATCTGTTATTTCTGAGAGAGAAAGAAAAAACAGCCGAGTGTTCGATGTTGAAAGAGCTTTATTCCATGTATGCACACAGTTCAAATATCAACTTGTCCTCAAGTTCTGTACACTCCTGGGTTGTGAATTTCCTCACACACATTTTCCTCTCTCCTGACATCTGACCTCTGCATAGTGAATAACTATGAGCTAACAACTCTTGTGACCAGTCTCACCCGCAGCATCAGTTCAAATATAGCACCCTCAAGTAACATACTCGTTGCTCACTGTCTCACATTATTTTATTGCATCTGCCAAGTCTTGGTCATGCTACATCAAACACAGATGAGCCAGGTGCCATGACTACCAAACTTAAAGACATGACTGCAAAACACTGCTTGTCCAGCAAGGTGGATGACTTGCTTCAAGTCAGACGAAGATTATCACAAAAAAAATGAAGGATGATATGTTAACTAAACTTTTGACTCTACCCGAAATGCTATGCAACAACTGTGCACAGCCCAATGTGGGTTGGATGTTCTAAAGCATGAATGTGGAAACATTGGCACAAACCTAACACATGTACAAAGTCTAGATCACACCAGTCTTGCCAAATGCAGCAAGCACTCTGACCATCCTCATAGAAATGTCCAGTTACATGTATCCCTCCCTTGTTCCCATTCCCATAACAAAGGGGATGCCTTGGGTTTGCTGCTGACAACTTCTCCAGAAAACAATCCAACCCTGGCAATTCACCTCTTGGGGGAATTGCTTCACTGCAGAGCAGCAGACAAGGCCATGGAGGGGCCAGGAATCTGTCCCAGCACCCCCAAGGGGGAAAAAGGAATGAGAGCTAAGGAATTCAGTACGTTCACGTAAGCTCACTTCAACATGCAAGCAGCAACCCATCGGTGTCAATACCACAGCACCCACTGGAATGATTCTGTACACTTGCACCCTATAGTCCTAAAAAGCATATCTAAGGCTAGAATTTGAATATGCTAAACCTTTCATTATTGTCGCCAATCCAGTTTTCAAACTGCTTCCCACTCAGTCCTTAAATTGAAGGACAACTTTAAGCTCACACAACTCCAGTCCTTAAATTGAAGGACAACTTTAAGCTCACACAACTCCAGAAAACAAGGGCTCAGCCATGCATCACTGAATGGACTGGCAGAATTCATTCATCATCTGCACAACTTCTGGTCATCATTCTCCAGCATCAAACGTCTGTAGTGAACTGCCATGACTGTAGCAGTCTCATCTGTTCAGAAGACAGGCGTCATCCAAAATGATGGCAGTATGGTGATAGGGTGATATCAGCATCTGTAGAGATTTGCCTGCAATGACAGCATAAGACTCATAAGAAATTACACAAATTTAATCAACAAGTTACAGAAATGTAATCAACAACCCACCATTTTGAATCTCATAATTTAAATTGTTAAATAATTATTCCACAAATTTCACTGCTCACGTAGAATGATGGTATTAAAAAAGAAATGACCTTACAAAGATGGCAACCAAGCAAATGGAGGTTTTCTGCCGCTCCTGGGAAATAACTGCTCACTTAGAGGTTACACAAACCTCTAACTCTTCCAATATAAATTTGAGCTTGTCCTACAGATTAGTGGGTGGGGTGGGGGGGAAGGCCAATTCTTGCCGTTACACGGCACCAGTCAGACTACATGTAACCACACACACCAGGCAGACTACATGTAACCACACACACCAGGCAGACTACATGTAACCACACACACCAGGCAGACTACATGTAACCACACACACCAGGCAGACTACATGTAACCACACACACCAGGCAGACTACATGTAACCACACACACCAGGCAGACTACATGTAACCACACACACCAGGCAGACTACATGTAACCACACACACCAGGCAGACTACATGTAACCACACACACCAGGCAGACTACATGTAACCTCACACACCAGGCAGACTACATGTAACCACACACACCAGGCAGACTACATGTAACCACACACACCAGGCAGACTACATGTAACCACACAAAGCAACAGGTCTGATGCGGGCAACCTACCTTTGAAGACTGCTTCGTTGGACAGGATATGGATGGAGCTGTAGTAATTCTGGGGACAGACGGCACGGCGCCGTAGAATCTGGCACTCTCGGCTGCCAGGTTTCCACTCCTTCCTAGAGTACAGAGCAATAAAATACTTGAATGCTTTGCCACATTCTTATGAATAATAAGTATGCACAGAAAATAGATGCAGTTAATGTGTACAGTGTACATTATTAAAAATTAACATATGCCTACACAATTCAAGAGATAAAAGTGAGGGGAAAACTTGACTGCATTGTCAATCAAAGTAATTCTTTCCCCCTTTCTGTTTAGCTAAAAGAACTAAGTAACTCCGTCCTGCAGAACACCCCCCAAAAAAAAATCCCATTAAGATGTGGGTTCACAATGATCTGAACCATATCATTATGAAGGAAAACAAAGTAACTTATACCTCCTGTACTAAGGATGGAAGAACTACTATAGAATGAAGTAGTTACAGTGTCGGGACTAAAGGCTGGTTCAGGCACTTAGTGACCCAGAATTATTCAAGTCGGACTTGATGCCTTGACATTGGTCATCCATCTCTCTTTATCTCCAGCTTGTCCATGTGTTTTGATCATGCATGCACCCACTCGTAGCTAACCTTAGGTAGGTCTCCTAGGCTATGGATATGCTACCCAAAGGACATATATAATTTTTTTTCCCCCATCAAATGGACATGAAAATCAATTTTTACTGACAACATTTCATTTCTACAAGTTAAAACCATGAAACAATAGCATTCAACATCAAAGGCATGCAACAGAAATTTCAAATGAAACAAGATTTGGTAGAGCTCCAGAAGCTTGGCATGCACGACGAAACAGTTTAATAGGAAGCATCTGATTGGCTGTCTGATGCAGCTAATCAATTGGCAAGACTTATTAGTTTATACTTGCAGTAAATTTTGGTGGAAACATTAAACAAAATTTTTAAGTTCATGAAGAAATTTAGATTCACATACAATTAATCAAGAAAAAGCATTGGAAAAAACCCTTTTGGGGTGCATGTTTGGTTATTGAATAGGAGAGAAAGACATGTTCTCCAAGACCAAGGACTTGGCTCATCATCATGTTCCAGGATGCCAAATACTGTTGTGATTAAGGTAACATGGCAACCCAAATAAAGGGTCAGTAGGTCGGTCTGATCTTTTTTTGTTCCTTTAGAAGAGGCCAGCTTGAACATTAACAAGAAGGGCAAAGCCCATACAACTCACATGGTTGACCTTGACCTTCATATGACCTTGACCTTCAGGTGACCGTCAAGGTCAAGGTCAAACAACTAAACCTACCAATGACATCATACACAAAGAAATGCTTTACACATTTTTCCTACCAAAATACATGTGACCTTGACCCAAGGTCAAGGTCATCCAAGGTCATGCAACACAAAGCTGTTAATTCAAGACATAGGAAGCACAATGGTGCTTATTGGCACTTTCTACCATGAGATATAGTCACTTTTAGTGGTTCACTACCCCATTTTGGGCACATTTCATAAGGGTCAAAGTGACCTTGACCTTGATGATATGTGAACAAATGTGTCTCATGATGAAAGTATAACATGTGCCCCACATAATTATTAAGTTTGAAACAGTTATCTTCCATAGTTCAGGGTCAAGGTAACTTCAAAATATGTATACAATCCAACTTTGAGAGCAAGGTCAACCAAACTGGTATCAAAAGATAGGGCTTGCTTTGACCTATATACCACTTGTAGCTAAGGTCGCCATTCTCAATAACGTGGGAGAAAATTGGGAAAATGTGAAAAATGACTGTTTTTGAGACCACATTTATGGCTCCTGTGACCTTGACCTTGAAGCAAGGTCAAGTCACTATGTATGTTTTTTGAGGCCTTGTCATCATACACCATCATGCCACATTTGGTGTTGATAGACTTAATAGTCTCCGAGAAAAATCCAACGTTTAAGTTTTTTACGCCCGGACGGACGGACGGACGGACGGACGACACGGCTGAGTACATACTCACTTTTGCTTCGCATGTGAGTAAAAAAATTGTAAATAATGGATTCCCTGAGTGCCATTAGGGCAGGGCACATGGGACAGCATGCAGTTCATTGATTGAAAAAGAGGTTAGGTTCTGCAGAAAAAAATAGGGTTGTTAAGGTTACTACAACTTTTTTGTTGGTGGTGCCTAAACCAAATAGACTAACATGACCTGTACTTATCATTCATCATCCTCAACAATCTATTCATAATCATTCATACATATTTATTGTGGTACTTACCCCCTCTGTTCTGTGGCTTCCACCAAGTCATCAATGTGCAAGGTGGAGTAGTTGCCTGAAGCCGGAGAAAAGACATGCAGTGTGAAGTGCTGCACAACATGAAGGGAAAGTTGCCTCTAAAAAGGCTACATACACTGAAACTTTGTAACTGTTTCTACCCTAAATTGTACACTGCAAAGCCTCACTATACGGACTTACAAAGAAGGCAAGTGTAAGATATGGCCCGAGCCACTCAAATCCCCCTCAAGAGCTGGAGCCCCAGCTGCTGGGCACTTGGGGCCTGCTCCAGTAGCTCAGCCAGGGGGGCCCCCAAGCGGCTACCAGCAGGACTTCACAGCCAGCCTCTGCATTCATCAAGTCTGCATCTTACATGTTACTTTTCCAACTGCACCTGTCCCTAATGTGATAGTGCTGTGCAACATTGTGTGTCTGATATCGGCACATTTGTCAGTCATTATACCATTTCTCTCAGGAGGGTTCAGACTTTGTTTCCTTTCGTTTTTCAACATCTCTAATTGAGCAACTGCGAAGATCCTAATGATATAAGACTCTAACATTCCAACTGCTTTATTCTATGGCTACCAACCCCAGAATAGTAATCTATTCCATGTCTGCAAGCCAAAAAGAGTTACCTCCCTTATAACGCCAGACGACAGGTAAAATTTAATAACCTCCTCCCCAGAGGTAATGAACTTACATGTGCAATGTGCGGACTGATAATTTAGGATAGTTTTCAAAACACATTTTGGTTGGTGTAAGGTTGCATGATTGATGGGGTGAGAGTTTGTGTGAAATACACTACTTATACTGTGCTTTCAGAGCAATTTTCACATTCATCCACGCATTAGCAATGATGAAAGAGCAGCCATAGTGGTCGGACTTTGCACCGGGCAGACCCCTGGAGAAATTGCCGAGTTCAACAAGTTGCCTAGGAGCCTGTGTTATCGCATCAAAAGTGAATTTGATGCGATGATAGCTGCTGGTGAGAACCCTGAAGACATTTCTGTTGACAGAAAGCCCCACAAGAGGAGAAGTGATGCCATCAGGACCACAGAATTCACCTAACAGCTGCAAAACATGGTGGATGAAGATCCTGGCAGATCAATGAGGTCTCTGTCTCAGGAAGTGAATGTGGATGAGAAAACCATTCACAGTTGTGTCCATGAAGACATCAGATACAAATCCTCTGCCTTCAGAAAGGCTCAAATGAGGCCACCATGGAGAGGAGGGCAGACAAGGCAGCTAGGCTGCTGTGCAAACTCAAGCACCCCCTGGCCAAGAACCAGTTAATCTTCCCTGAGGAGAAAAAATTCCGCCAGAATTGGATGGTGAACAGGAGGAATGATCGTTGGCTGTGTTCTGACTGATGATATGCCAAATGTCATGTCAACAAAGTTTCCAGCTTCTGTTATTGTCCTGGGGTTCATCTCCAATGAGGGCAGCATGCCTCCATTCTTCTTTGAGAAGGGCCTCAGGGTTAACGCTCAGACCTACAGTACATCCATGTGATGGACACTGTTGTTATAGATAGAGAGGATTGCTGGAGACCGTCATTACATGTTTCAACAGGCTGGTGCACCTGCCCACAATGCCAACAAGACCCAGGCATGGTTGAAGGAGTTCTGGTCAAAGAACATCTGGCCCCCTAGCTCCCCTGACTGCAATCCATGCAACTATTTCTGTGAAGTGTTTGTGAGAGGGGAGTCGACAAACACCCTCACAACAACAAAGAATCCCTCAAGGCCAAATTCACTGAGGTCTTGGCCAATTTGAACAAGACAATAATAGCCACTGCCTGCTGATAGTTCCGCAGAAGAATTGAATGTGTTGTGGAGGCTAAGAATTCATTGAGTGAGCCCTATGCAGTACATGTATGTCAACTTTCAGGTCAATAAATTGATCTTAAAGGAAGTTATGGCATTTTGTGTGATTTTGAAATGTTTTTCCTAATTTATTGTTAGCACCCTACAGCGCCTGTGAGACCATTAATCGCAACAACAACAAAATCACTCTAGCTTGCTACAGTAAGTCAGGTCACAGGTTCCCCAGTTATTCCCCTTATACCAATCACACCGGCAGCCGTGGTGGGTCTATCCTTACTCCCAACCCCCAGGAGGAAGAGCGGATGCGTACCTGTGCTGATATTCCACTCAAAGGTGAGACTAGTCTGGTACTGCTTGACAGCAGCTTTCCTGAAATTCAAAAATACACATCATTCCACATTCTTTCTCCAACCTCGCATTCCAGCAAAGGCACAGAATAAAGATGAGGAGGAGATAGTTTTAAAAGCACAAGGATGGTTCATTGCTCACAAGGATGGTACACTTTAAAATCCTATAGAATAGAATTCACAATTGTCTGAACTAGAAGTCATTTCATGATGACATTTCACTATAGCTCCGGTCCTCATTACCCAGAATTGCTTACATTTTACATGAACAAAAATAGCCGAAAGGAGTACTTATAAATGAATAAATAATGCTTTATGGTCTATCAGCCTTATCAGGCTATGTAAGGCCACTAACCACAAAATCACCAGACCTGGTCAGAGTAGAAGAAAGTGAAGTCTTAATTTCACTAGGCATTCACCTATGAATCTTGCAGAGAGACAAGATGGCCTCATCTTACCCTCAACCCACAGGGGGGCGGGCTGAAAGCAAAAAACTCAGGAGGCCGTGTCATCACTGCCAGTCCACTTCACAGCTGCCCCAGCCAAGCTTACCCTGTTCTAGAGCTCCTCTCCATCTTCTCCGTCACGTGCATCAGCAGGTAGACAATGCCATACACCTTGTTGGTTTCAGGACACACCTGAAAAAGAAATAAACCAATGCATGAACAAAGCTAAATAAAAACCATCTTGGAATCATGAGTACAAGGAAAACCTGCACATTTAGTTCAGTACACTGATGTGCCTAGTGCATCAAGCTGGACCCAATCAAATCAGCAACTGACTGCAATGACCAACTATGTACAGAACACAAAACCAAGCCTAATATCATACAAAAAGTTACAAAATGCATAGTTACATGTATTATTTCTGTCACAAGACACTGGACAACAGTTACACACACCAAAATATCACATGATGGATGGAATGGCGTTTTACCGCCTATCCGCCTTTTAAGGCCGTTGATCACAAAAAATCATTCAAGCTGGTAAGAATAGGAGCAAGTCGTCTGGTCTTTCCCTAGTTATTCACATCTTACAAATTTTGTAGGCAGACCTGGCGGGTCAATTCTTACTCCCAACCCACAATTGCACTTGACAGGGGCAAATCCACTGGTTGAGTCAAAGATCATTTCAAATATGCGCCATATGGCTGTTTATACTGCATTGTATTTGTACACATCATAAGTAGGAAGTCTCCAAGGCTGCATGTGCTTGTCCCATACAATGCTGTAGGTCATTTGATGAGGTGACAAGGTGGAAATGAAGTGTACGGCAACTCACGTCGATGATCTGGAGGTCGTAGTTGTAGGGTCCCACATAGCGCTGGCCCCACTCTGCCTCCTGTCTGATGGCCTCCGCCATGTAGTGTTCTATGTCAAATGTGAACTGCAGCACTGTCACCTGTAATGGTCACACAAGTACCTTCAGTGCAGTGATATCACATGTGAACTGCAGTACTGTCACATGTAATGGTCACACAAGTACCTTCAGTGCAGTAATATCACATGTAAACTGCAGTACTGTCACCTGTAACAGTCTCACAAGTACCTTCAGTACAGTGATATCACATGTGAACTGCAGCACTGTCACATGTAATGGTCACACAAGTACCTTCAGTGCAGTGATATCAAATGTGAACTGCAGCACTGTCACATGTAATGGTCATACAAGTACCTTCAGTGCAGTGATATCACATGTGAACTGCAGCACTGTCACATGTAATGGTCACACAAGTACCTTCAGTACAGTGATATCACATGTGAACTGCAGCACTGTCACATGTAATGGTCACACAAGTACCTTCAGTACAGTGATATCACATGTGAACTGCAGTACTGTCACATATAATGGTCACACAAGTACCTTCAGTGCAGTGATATTACATATGAACTGCAGTACTGTCACCTGTAATGGTCACACAAGTACCTTCAGTGTAGTGATATTACATATGAACTGCAGTACTGTCACCTGTAATGATCACACAAGTACCTTCAGTGCAGTGATATCAAATGTGAACTGCAGTACTGTCACCTGTAATGGTCACACAAGTACCTTCAGTACAGTGATATCACATGTGAACTGCAGTACTGTCACCTGTAATGGTCACACAAGTACCTTCAGTACAGTGATATCGCATGTGAACTGCATCATTACAATGTGAAAGTTGCAAGGCAGTTATTCCAACGATAAAGCATCACTGTCTCGAATGTCTGAAGTATGCAACAACACAAACTATGCAGCTGCTGTGCAGCAAGATGGTTAACCCTTTTCTGACTACTGTCGCCCAAAAAAAAGAATAGCACAACCTCATGGGGTTGCCAAAACAAAACAGCCGACATATGGGTGGTGTTAGCAAAATCATAACTGCTTCCTTATCACTGGCTCAATCATCATGAAACTTTGGGATCTGACACATAACTTATGTATGCTCATCATCATGTGTTTTTCCCCATAGTTTCCATGGAAACTACAAGGTAGCCATATTGCAAAGGGGAATAATTACTGAAAATTTATATATAATCCTGTTCACAGCTGATTTGTATAACATTCACAGCCCTAAATAACTTTTTCACTCTAAAACACAAGTTTGACATATCTACAATACAAACAATGCAGTCAGTAGGAAATAATTTATTCAAAATAATTTAGACAGCTCCATAAATGCAGGAGTGCAAAGGCATCAAATTTGCAACATTACGGCACCAAGTAGGTAGTCCACATAATTAACTATAGNNNATATTTACCTTGCCAAAGAAAGGTGTCTCCAGCACTGGGTGGGTTGACCAAAAGTGTCGAAGCTCTGGCTTATCTATAAGCTCCATGGCCATGAGAAGAGCCAGGAATTTCTTCATCTCGACTTCATTTGTCCGTTTCCACTTCTTGAGGTAGAAAAAACCTGGAATCTTCTCGGCAACCTTCTGTGCATAATCATTTGTCTCTTTCACAAACAAGTCAAACATTTCATCATCGATGAAAAGATCTAAATAATCTTTCGGCGTCTTCTCTCCGGGAATGTTCACTTTCAAACCTAGTGCACCTGTAAAGGCAGGAATGTCACCAATCTCGCCGTATTCCACCTCTATCCATCCTTCATCAGCACCTGGTGATGCCGTTCGCATGCCACGCCTACTTCGACCTCGCACACACACACAAGCACGCACGCACACACACACACACACACACACACACAACACCACCACATCTCAAATATTCAAACAGTACACACACACATACATGTACATACACTCAAATACATATATACATGTATATACCCACATACACAACATGTCATCGGTGCCAAAGGTGAGACAGCTCTAACTCAGACACACAACACATGGGCAACAAGGGTAGACTGGGGCTGTGTCCACATAATGGGGACTTGCCCTCCACACCTTTGGAAAATTTCAAGGTAGCCTTTGAAGCACACTTCATTTTCTTTTGACAATGTCCAAACAGAAGACCTTTTTTTAAGCATTCTGATATCTTCCATGTATGCCATGTCTGCCCACTGTCAAGATGAGTGCTTTGATTTTAAGTATTCCTGATTTATCAGCATTTCACGCTCAATCTGCCTATGCCATTCAAATAATGCTAAGCAGACACCTAAGCAGTCCAGGTCAGGTCAGGTCAGGTCAGGTCAGGTCAGGTCAGGTCAGGTCGGTCGTTCGGTCGGTCGGTCGGTCTGTCTGTCTCTCTCTCTCTCTCTCTCACACACACACACACACACACACACACACACACACACTTCTGGGCAGCATGACCCCATGAAAGAGGTAAACTACAGCAGGACTGACATCCTCCATGACCAGAACACACAGTAGCCAACCTGGTGTGCAGGAAGCAAGGCTTACCAGTGGACTGTCCGAGTCCAGGGCCTTCACTATGGACAGAGCCTGGTCCCCCGACCACACCACTGTGATGGGCAGGATGCTGCGGTAGGCAATGTCGTATTCGTCTGAAACATCAAGCATTCACCTCCTTTGTCCTCCCTGTCCTGCATGTTGCCAACTCGTATTATCAGGATTTATCAATCTGACATTACAAATGTTAAAAAATTCTCTATGCGCTTACCTAACATGTTTGAACTTGCTGCAAGATTTGGCAATTTTAAAAACGAGTCAACAGCTGTAAGTCTTCTGACAGAACTTGGCACTCTGTACATTTAACAAGTGCTGAAATGCTTTCTATATATACATCTTTCCTATTCTGACAAATAGAGGACGCTTGTCATGGAAGATATCTATCTATGTAATAAAACTTAATATTTCATGTTTCCTTTCATAGCATCCGAGTCTAGTTATTCTACAAAGCATGTTTGTCTCCGTCAATGGGTTAATGATGAGTGTTAAAATTTTATTAGTGCCCTGTGGATAAAATGAGGGACCAGCAAAATACATAATATTTCATCTCTACAGGTGAAAGTAAGTACAAACTCAAAAGAGGACATGAGTCTTGAAGTAATACACAGAGCTGCCAACCCACCATCATGCCAAAGAGTAGCATCCAGAGCTTTTTGGAGTAGCATTTAAGAAATAGGCGTAGCACACACGCACAAGAAGGAAAATGGCGATGTTTGCGCAGGTGCGAAGCGCTGAGCCGCCGGCGCGAAGCGGGGGCGGGGGCTGTCAAGTCGCTGTGCTGCCGACTGCCGACGTGAAGCGGGGGGGGGGGGGGGGTCAAAAGTTCAGATCGACGCTGAGCGCTTAACCGCCGGCGTAAAGCTGGGGGGTGCGTGTGTGCATGTGTGTGTGTGTGTGTGTGTGTTTCTTCGTGACGGTCAAAAGTTCAGTTCCAGGCTTTGAAAAATCGTAGTTTTTCCCTGACGATCGTAGCATCGTAGCAAGCATGTCGAAATCGTAGCATGCTACGCCTAAATCGTAGCACTTGGCAGCTCTGAATACATCTTCACCCTCCAGCAAGAACAATTTTATTCTTGGCAGGTGTATGTCAACATCCATAATGCAGACATGGGACAAGGGAATTGTGAAAAATACTGAAACTGAAGGCGCGAAGTGGCGAACCGACGGCGCAAAGCGCCAAGCAAGCTAGGGGGGTCCGGGGGCATGCCCCCCCGGAAAATGTTGTAAATAGGGGAAGCCAAATGGTGCAATCTGATGCGATCTGAGCAGGAAAATTAACTTTCTAGGCTGTTCACTGAAACAGCTACAGTACAAATTTTTTTTTTTAATTTTTTGTACTCACCCAAAATTACATGTCTGTTTTAGATTGATCTCTGCCATCAATAGTTGTGTGTTGGGTGTGCAAATACAAAAAAAATTTACATAGAAAAGTCTGTTCATTTTGTGACTGTTTATTCTTCATTTCATTGATACTCTGAGAAGTTTGCTGAAGAAATCCCTTAGGTCACCACTGGAAACCTGCCTTTACTTTGCTGGGGCCGGCACCACATTAGCTTCACTCACGGGCACAGATGACGATCTTTTGTTGATGGGGGTCTGCACCACCTTCATGGCGGAAGAAGAGGCCACCTTGGGAATACAAAACCCCGGAGACACACCATTAGCAGTGACTGGAGGTACAGTTTCCCGTCTCGAAGCACTGACCACAGCTGATGTGGAGGGTGTGGGAGTCTGCAGCTTATTTTTAGAAGAAGAGGCTACCTTGCGGCTCCATGATTTCCGAGCAAAAGCAATGTGGGATGGTCTACGACTTCGGCCATCAACTGGAACCGTAGCATGATGAGGTACAACACGGGTTGATCTCCAGGGAGTTCCAGTGGCTGCCGAATCTTTGGGTCCACAGACGGCGTTGTTCGATGCAAATCCAATTTCAGTGCGTGTTTGTTGGTGGTGAGATGCTTTACCAACGCAGACTTTCCATTTGTCCCGTAATTGATGATTCCTTTCTCGCACCACTTGCAAATGGCTTCTCCAGGCACGTCGATTTTTGCGATGGAATCGCCGATCAACTGGGATCTCTCCTTGCCCTTGTATTTCACTACAACTCTCTCCGACAGCCATTGCGCTTTCCATTTGTTTTTCACACTGTCAACCTTGTCGATGTTCGCGGACTCAACACTTTCATTTTCCGTCAACACTCGATAGGAGTAAATCGCCATTTTGACTGCTTCGACTTCACAACTGCACAAGCGCTCGGAGAATCCGAAAACGAGTATTTTCAGCTTCGGCAAAGATCGGCAATGATCATGACCAATCAAAACGAGCGCAAAGTTTGGATAAATGACGTCGCAGTACTTCGTGAAACATGACGGAACGACCCGACAACCGAACTTGCGAAGGCGCCAAAGTTCACCCTACCCCCCCCCCCCCCCCCCCAATTTTCTCTTCGGATTTGCGTCGATCTCAGAAATGACCCATTGACTGTTAAAAAATACGGAAATCAGTATAAATACGGATCAGTCCCATGTCTGATAATGGTTTGTACAAGAAGATAACATGGTCTACCTGCACAACTGGCATGATCCGATAGCCTCCAGTTTTATACTTACAATGTGCAGTAGGTACTGTCTCATCAAGAATTCTTCTACACAAATCCCCAACTGTCCCTCAGATACTCAATTACGTCATGACAACAATTACCAAGGCACCTTCACAGTTGGATTTGCAATGCTACAATTTTTCTAATAAGGTGACCATTAAGTTGACTAAATTGTCTTATGATCTGAATTCCAACAAACTTGGACAACTTCATTTAAGCAAGTAAACCCTCTCTCTTTCACTATCAACTACTCATGAGCACACCGTCATAGAAATCTGTAATAACTATTCCACAGTATCTCTTGAAAAAGACCCATTTAGCTCAATAACCAAACAATCTCTCCGGCAACAAGTACTGCGACATCAAGACACACAGACCAAGCCCAACAGATACTCACCTTCCGCTAACAGAGGCGACTCCTGCACATCTTCCTCAGGGCCCAGAGCAAAGCGGCGGAGGGAGAAGGTGATGGTGCGAGCATGGTTGGTATGGACCACCACACTCTCTGAGCTCTTGGAGGTGCCTGCACTCCCAGTGCTGGTGCCACTGTTGCTAGGGGAAAAGAAGGAGCGGTTGGAGGGAGGCTGCACTTTGGGGGCAGCGTTTCCCGTCACAACATCCTCCCCTTCACTCGGGTAGCTCTTGGTGCTGGGGCTGTTCACCACCACATTCTCGTCCCACAAACTGTTCCCAGTTCCCGTCCCTGTCCCATTCCCAGCAGCTGTCCCGCCTCGCAGACTTGCGCTGCTTGGTGAGGGGAAGGAGCGGCACGAACACTTGGGTGGAAGACAATCACAACTGTTGAAGGCACTGGTCCGCACATCCACGTTGCAGTTGCAGTCTGAGCATCCATTGCGCATCCTGAGGGCAGGTCGATGTGGGGGTGTGGACAGAGGAGGGGGTAGAGAAGGGCTGTTGGGGGGTACAAACGGTGGGGTGGAGGAGGGGGTCTGCTGCAACTGCCGGCACTTGTCACAGGCCTTGGCATTCTCGGTGCAGTCGGGGCACAGTGGGATGGCCCAGGCCTCCACGGCCATGTAGCCCAGAGTCTTGTTCTCCTCCCCCACCTCCTCCAGATCCAGCTCCCCCGCCACCTCCTGCATGCCCCCTTCCCCACCCCCAAGGCTGCTTCCCGCCCCCCCTTCGGCACCATCCACATCATCAAATACCAGCTCTGATGTACGTTCAGTGAACAAGTCTTCCCCCAGCAGTGTGTTGCAGCGACGGAGGTTCTGACGGAAGGTTCGTGGCCGTCCTGACTCGGACTCCCCATCATCGTCTCCACTGGAGAAACTGCAACCTGGGGGAGTGTTGTCTACCTGTAGGACAGATGGAAAACCAAGGTGCATCCTGTGCCTTTCATACTGCAATTTTGTAATGTTATCGTGAGAGAGAGAGAGAGAGAGAGAGAGAGAGAGAGAGAGAGAGAGAGAGAGAGAGAGAGAGAGAGAGAGAGAGAGAGAGAGAGAGAGAGAGAGAGAGAGAGAGAGAGAGAGAGAGAGAGAGAGAGAGAGAGAGAGAGAGAGAGAGAGAGAGAGAGAGAGAGAGGTGGGGAAGGGGGAGAGGTGGGGAAGGGGGAGAGGTGGGGAAGGGGGGGGGGGAAGAGAGAGAGAGAGGAGAGAGGGAGAGAGCGAGAGAGAGAGAGCGAGAGAGAGAGAGAGAGAGAGAGAGAGAGAGAGAGAGAGAGAGAGAGAGAGAGAGAGAGAGAGAGAGAGAGAGAGATCTTGAAGACAAAAGTAACACCGAAAGAAAGACACCAAGCGACCAAATTCATAATTGCCATGATTATAACATTTCCAAAGCTAACTACTCATTTACTCACATTCAGAACAAGTACATCACACAGCAAACCTTGTAGTTGTAACACTTACATGCACATGTCTAAGAACCTACTTGATCATTACAATAGTCAGAGATGAATTATTTCCATCCAATATGTATAATCTGTTTACATCTCTTGAGGAAGTATCAAAGAACAGTCTCTATAGAAGACACTATCAATCATGAACACTTTCCTTCAGTCCCAATCCATGCTCGCCAGACACAGTCTAAAGTCTTTTACAGTGCAGCTGCGTGGTGCAGGGTTTATATTTTTGAAGAAACAAGACTTCAAGGGTGATCCATTCTGAGGAGGACTGGAGTTATGCTCAACCTGTCTCTTCTACTGACTTATTGAACAACTCTGATGGCCTCTGTCCATCATGAAGGTCACTGGACCATGCCTTCTTCAGCCAGTCATTAGAAAGCAGCATCTTGAGTCATCCACCCAATCCTGGAGCAGCAGACAGCAGTAGATGCTGCAGATGAGCATGACAGCCACCGGCACTGCAGCTGATGTCATATACTCTATTCCTTCTTCTTTTTATACTCCATCTCTGCTCCCTCATCTAAACACCAACCTTGACAATAAGCCTCCACCTATTGCAGTCAGCTTCTACTCTTCCCCATGTAACTGTCTACATCATCAGCTTGCATATCCCGCTGTACTGGGCATCCATGAAAAAAGACAGTCCTTCCATCAAGTCTAGTGCCAGCAGTGATGTCAACTTACAGCAGATACATTGGGATGCAACCTCATCTATGCACCTGATCTGGCCAAACCATTGCAGGCTTAGAGGAGGCCACTGAGAAAGCATACCAAGGACATTCATCCGTTTCAGAACGTTCATGTGTGCAGCTTGGTAATTCAAGGCAATGGTCATAGTTCTTAGTCATTGCTGGCAGAAGGCTTTGAAGCAACATTCCAGGATGGTGTGCAAGACACACACATCGCACGACCATACATCAGTGTACTGTTCTTGTCTGTCTAGAAGCTTTTTCCTAGTAAGAGAAATACATCCACTCTTCCACATGTCCAAGTTCTCCAAGCATCTTCAGGAGCCTGACAAAAAGGCTCAGAGTCCACACCTGTAGGGCCACAATGGAGTCGCCAGTGTTGAGGATGATGATGCCATCAATCTTGAGCTGGACACGAGGCAGGAAGGAAGGGAAGGGCAGTGCCAGCTCATACTTGGTGTGCACACAGAAACTATGCTGTAGGCAGCAGCTCCGGGTGTCTGATCCCTCTGAAAGCCAAGACCATGGAGTTCTTGTCAGCACAGAATGCACGCAATGGCTGTCAGAAAGTTATGTACACCACACAGCCATGAGATGTGCCTCCATGCACAGTGCACAAAGTAACTGACGGCTCTATAAGCCTCAAATCCAGTTGGTATGTGTCAGTGAAAGCATGCAAATACTTTGCCTATTACAATCAAAGAGTTGATGATTTCAACTTCCTCTACTTCCAGGAGGAGGTCCAAGCACTTCAACACACTGGAAAACTTCTAGTGTGCAAGCCATAACTATCCAAAGTGATACTATCCATCCCATTTCTAGAGAACTGCTCTGGTCACTATTGAAAATGTTAATGCCTGGTTAAACAACAGTGAGTGCAAAGGCTAGATGTGGCATATCACCTGTGATACTTCCACGAAATAAATAACCCCCACCTCTCAAAGCAAAACAGAGGCACTGATGACATCTTCATTGAGAAACAAATCTCAAAAACCAAAACAAAAAATTTAAAAAATCAACTCAAGCCATCAAATGACTTGCAATCCAAAACAAGATGATTGTTTCTGCCTGGTCCCAGTAATGACTGAGCACACAGCCTGACACTTTCCACACAAGCAGCAGTACCATTCAAACACATATCAAGAGATGGTGCTTGCCTTTCTGAAGTTCCATGCAGTCTCGGCAGACTCCTAATGCGGGGACGGCAGTGACGGTGAGGTAGCAGTTGCAGATGTCATCGCCTGAGCTAGGCACACTAGAAAGACAATTGACTTTCATTCACAAGATTGTTCTCTGCATACTCGCCTGCTAGGAGCACTGCAAACTGACTTTATTCACATCTGTAAAACATCTGTAGTATAACTGATATCCACCATCGTGTGCAATAATAGCTAATCACATTTTATACACCTTTGTTTTCAAGCTCTAAAGCTATGCATACAGCATTTCCTACATTTGTGACTCTCCATCGCTAAATGAGTTGGTTGCACAGTCAAGTCATTTTGCGCAAACCGCCCACAAAGGAGGTGGGGGTTGTAGTGGTCGACTTCGAGAATTTTGGTTTTTTTGCTTCTCTAGTCCCTTCTTCATTGTATGAGTAAGTTTCGTGTTTGAAATCAATATGTATGAGTATGCTTCATGATGTTTTTTGGGTGTGGTGGTAAATCATTTACAAGAAAACGTCCGCAAACCGATCGTCAACGTCAAGCATTTTCTCAAAGTTTCATAGCCACCACTGCAACAGATCGACGGGGGAATACCCTAGGCTGCCAACCAAAACCAAAAACCACTGCTTCATCTCTGTGGCAAATTGCACGAGTCTAGAATAAGGGTTGCTAGGGAAAAAGGGGGAATAATGTATGTAAACTTAAAACGTGTTTTTCTCAATTTTTAGGGTGTTGATCTTCAAAGTCATGTGAAATCGTGTAGAGTAGTCATATGTTCATGACTATTGCACCATTGAGAAGCTTGTTGTGTGCTCTTTTTGAAAACATACAGATATCAAAATGTTCCAAATGCAATGAGTGACTCATTTTGTGATGGAGGGTCACATTTCTCAAGGGTGTGAATGACGCGACACTTAAGGGGAGACCCGGCAGTGGAAATTGATAATTTGGGCTTACTTTGTCGATTTTGAAAACTTGCCGATTTTGCACTCTGTGACCTCTCTAGATATGGACCCAATGTTGCTTTAGTGTGAAAACGAACTCTTTATGGGCTAAATTCAGCAATAAACATACCACCCACCTACCAAACGAGTCTTCATGTGCAATATTTCGTCAAATTTTGCAATGTTTGGGTCCTAAATTTTTAATGAACCCATGCAAATTAGGTATCACTGGAAAGCGGCACATGTCCTCTACAAATTGCAAGGGACATAACTCTTCTAGATTTCCTCTACATAGAGCTACATGGCAGCAAAGAAGAGTTAGATTGTATGAGATCTGGTCAGCTGACGCGAATGGACCAATCGGAGAGCTGGAATCACTACCACAATGCAATGCGGCTTAGAGACAAAATGAATGCCACATGAGCTGTTGAGCTGTCAGTTTGATACATTTTGCCATGCCTGGACAAAAATCGCACACTGTAGGTGCTTTCAAACTCAAGAAAAGCAAGAAAAGAAAGGAGCAACTGTCAGCTGCACGAGCTGTGAAGGGAAGAAAGGCTGGTGATGTGGAAACGACGTCAGCCACACGTGCGAGCCCACTATGTGCGAGCCCACTATCAGCGACTGCTACATCATCATTGTCGGAACGACGTTCACACCGTGTTGAGCATCTGCATGACATTGCTGCTCAGGAGGCTGAAGAGAGACCAACCTATGGCCCAGGCATGCTGGAAGACTCATAGAATGCGACTGGGAAGCTGAAAGCAGCTGTAAATTTGACTCCAAGTCCCTTTTCTGTGACATGGAACATTCCAAAAACGTTGTCGACTGATTTCTCGGATTGTTGATTTTTCACGATGGTAGCTTCATGTAGAAATCAATAGAAAAGTGTGTGTTTGTGCTAGTCACTTTCTGTTTTTTTTTTCATGTTGTAGACAGATGAGTAGTCTGTGATACTACAATGAGAATTTCATAGAAAAACATTTGGTAAATTTTGCATTTGCTGAAGATTAAAAGAATTTCAAGCCTTACACAAACAGAAAACATATAGTTAAAATTTTAGGTTGTAGTGTGTGTTTTTTAACAAGATAGACAAGATGTCTTTATGTAATCTAATGAGCAACATTATTATATGTAAATTTATCAAAATAAATTAAATATGTATGAAATTGATATGTAGTCTCTTGATTATTTTTACTGATTTCTTGAAAAATACATATTTTCCCCCATTTCTGTCATAACACTATCATTATTCTCATAGTACACTAGATACACCCTTTATTTGATTTTGGGGGGGTTTATTCCAAATGAACTAAATAAAAAATCTGCATCAAAATTGGAGAGAAAAAAAATTGGTAAAAAATGTGTACTGTAGCTGCCAGGTCTCCCCTTAAAAGAACAAGTACATGCGACAAGACATGCCATATCGTGATCACTAGCAAAACCTCCACTAACTCTGGAACACCAGCATTGAAAAGGTGGATCTATAACCTTTTTCTGACAATGAATGACATGCTGGACCAGCTGAACTGTGTGTCTATTACCATGAATGCAATCAACAACAGACCAGAAGGCAACAGTCAGCTTAGACTTGAGATGTATCCAAAACATATACAATGATTGCAAACAAAAGATGACTTCCTCTTACCTGTGACCATAGATCACAACTTTATTCTCATCAGCTGGCCATTCACAGAAAGCCAGGAACAACTCCTGCAGAATGTCCTCGTCCCCAAACAGCCTCACCTGGGACATCTGCATCAGAACAGCTCACTGTGAGGTGGACGTACTCACAAACAGAACCCAGTTGTTAAATAAACTTAGGCAAGCATGTTATCTTTAATTTAAATAAATTTAGTCAAGCACCTTATCTCTAGAATTTTTCCTTCCCTTCTCTGAATGCAGCTGCTGGCTATAAATATAATGTCAATGAAAATGAATCTTCAGTTTTAAATCTGATTTTTATAAGCAGCAGAGATATTCAACATGTTTTTCTTCCTCAATACTTCCTTCTGTATTCATTAACAGCGACAGTCATTTCCTAGCCAGATGCTGCCCTAGTCCAGATTCAGGGGCAAGTGGATCAGTGGCCATGAGCACTATGTCCATAAATGCAGCTGTTACGGAGCACATGTTTATCCATATGTCGAATGAAGGCATTCTGATTAGCTGCCCACTAAACTGTGTAGCAGAAAACATGGAGTAGGTCAGAGTTTCTCAGAAAATGTCACAGTGATAGTTTCGTTGGGTTCCATTTAGTTTCCAGCATCAGCTCAGCCGGGAGACACTGATGACCAAATGGGCAACAGATTATACATCTTAGAAAGTTTCACTGACCTGGATAAATTAGCAGGAGATGATATCAGCCATTTGACTGAGGCTAATTAAAACATTTTATGTCAGACATTCAGCAGGATGTCAAAATGACCAAAAGTTGCTTAAGACAGTTATGTTAAACTCACAGTAAATTTCAGACACCAGGACCCAAACAGTGTTCATAAAAATGCCAAGACTGGATCTTTGTTACCATTAAATTCATGGAAGGCATAAAAACCGCTGGCGCTGAACCTCCAGGTTTTGGCATTTAACCCATTAGACACTATGACGGTATACACAAAAGAGTCCTGAAAACCTGAGCCTTTTTCAGAAAAACTGAAGAAGTCGGGTACGTTTACAAAAAATTTATTAACTCCACTTGTAACAATCACAGAGACACAAAATAAGCATTGTCTTAAAGCTGACATCCATTGCTACAAGCTCATACAATCAAATACAACACAATACAAGTTAAAATTTAGGAATGATTTTTTAAAATTAGAAAATAGTGCAAAAACGGACACATTCACCTTGATTTTCAGTTTAAAATTATGGTTTTTAGAAAGAAAACCTCCCAAATAAGCCCAAAACAGACTCTTAATGGATAATTTACTCATTTAGCTATCTGCTGAAACAAAATGCAAAGTTCTAAATCAATTTGTTCATGAGATACAGCAAATATGGTACATGACATGAAATCGCAAAAAAAATAATTTTTTTTTTACATGATCACAAAGTAATTTTCACCATGCCTTTTTTCACTCAGATAAAGGTAAACATGAAGCACATGCATGACATGACAGATAATATAAAGAGAAAAGGTGCAAGACATGCATTTGCAAGTGATAAAGTCTTTCAAAAATAGGCATGGATTAATTAGCAAGTGATAAAGTCTTTCAAAAATAAGCATGCATTACCAAGTGATAAAGTCTTTCAAAAATCATGATTTTTTTTACATCACTTGGAGCTGGCAGGAGGTGGATTCCTCTGTCTCTCTCTCTCTCTCTCTCTCTCAGCATATCGATTTGTCTCTGTCACAAGTCGTTTTCCCACATCGCGTGTGTGAAGATCAGAGAGAAGACATGAAGAGGCTTTGCGTCCGAGGGGATGTCAATCTTCACTCCTTGAGCACGTGCGAGAACGAAAATTTTCTGTCTGCCACGATCCTTGGAAGCCTAGAAACTCTTCCTCCTCCAACATCTCTCGCATCCACTGGTCCTATTGAAGCGGATCTTCCGGCGCATCGACATCGTCGAAATCAGAATTAGAATCGGCATCAATGTCGTTTCCTTCGCTCTCATCCGATGCTGAGTCGGACATGACGCGTGTCGTGTGCGAGAACGAAAATTTTCTGTCTGCCACGATCCTTGGAAGCCTAGAAACTCTTCCTCCGACGATTCCTCCTCCAACATCTCTCGCATCCACTGGTCCTATTGAAGCGGATCTTCCGGCGCATCGACATCGTCGAAATCAGAATTAAAATTGGCATCGATGTCGCTTCCTTCGCACTTATCCGATGCGAAATCGGACATGACGCGAAAAAAGTAAGAACGTCAGTCGAAATCTCGACAAAAATCGCCACAACACAGCTAAAACTTGTCCGATTTTGATCAAACTTGGACTAGCGTAGTGCGCAGTCACTCTGCTTCCCAGCAGGCATTGCGATAAGTCGGCCATTACCGTTGCTAATTTTAGATCTCGACGTAAACACCACGAGGGTAAGATGAGACGCGTGCGTCGCTCCCGAAGCGAAGGGGGGATGCAACGTGCGCGTTCCATCCGAAGCGAGTGGGTTAAGAAAAGATTGGGTTCGAACCCGCAACCTCTCGAGAAAAGAGGGGGAAAACACACATAAAAACACAACAAAACCACAACCTCTCGAAAAAAGAGAAGAAAAAAAAAGTTTCAGCGCAGAATCAAACCTGGTCATGCATGACCAAGAGTCGAACGCTCTACCAGCTGAGCCATTAGAGAATTGCAATGACGGAGTGTTTGTAAAGCATGTAAATCCATTTCTAAGCTATCGGCCCAGGAACAATCAACCATATATTTTAAACATGATGGATAGGTTCAGGAAGCTCCTATTATGACATGCTTTGCTTTCCTTTGGCATGTCATAGACGCTGAATTAACACTCACACAGTCACACAGAGGAGGAAGTGTATTATAGATGTTCAACCCAGACATGTGCATTCGTTCTCATTCAGTGATTCACGCACACACCGTGTGTGGTTACCGTGGTTACGTTGTGTTTTCTTCGCGTAGACACTGATCTATATCTAAATACGTGGAGTAGATAGAAAAAAATGGCTAGCAAGAAAAAAGAGAGAAAGGCAAGGGCAAAAAACTTCAGTGAAACCGAAATGAGTGTGTTGGTCCTGAAATGCGCCGCTTACATAAAATCTAAGCGCAAGAAGGACTTGCCTGACGACGTCATTCTTTCGGTTGCTGTGCCTTTGAATAATTCTGGGTTCGACTGAGTTCTTTATGGATCTCGTCGGTGATGGCCAAGATTTCCTTTCGATGGAATCGAATCTTTCTGAACACCTCTTCATCATTAAATACTTCTAACGGGTGCCTTCGGTCTCGGAATACTCGGTTTTTCCTTAACAGATTGTCATGAATTCGTTTCTTAAGCACAATCGCTGCCATCTTGCCTCTCTCGATAACCCCGGTTTATCTATTTATCTTGCCGACTTCGGGAGAATAGTTTAACACTCTGCTTTGACGCGAGTTTAGGGCTAAATCGCCGTCATGAATAGGAGAATTTAAACCGAAGTCAAGATAAATCGGGGATAGGAGATAAATCGAGTGTTAAAAAGATAAATCGCCGTCGTGAATACGGGCCAAGAACAATAAAAATACAGCCAGAGAACTACCAGAATCGGCGATAGGCCCTGGACGCCTAAGCAAGCTGAAGAATTCTATTCTATTCTATTCTATTCACCCTCCTTCAAAAATCTCCTCGCAAATGACGTCACATTATTCGACGTCAAATGATAACGTCACAGATTTTGCAAAATGGAGTCTGTTGAATCGTTTTTATTGAAACACCAAAATGTAAAAAAGTCACTTTCTTTTCAAACCTCGATTCTGAAAATTTGATAATATTGAATCGGACCTAACTTCCAGTCAGTGTGCAAAATCTCAAGGAAATCCGTCCAGTAGTTTTTGAGATATAGGCCGTGGAGTCGGGACAGACAGACACACACACAGACAGACTAATAAAGTCTGTAGGACCTCCAGTAAACCTGGAGGGATAACATTTTATCTAACCCATTGTCATCATTGCTGTGGTGCTTACAGTGATCATGACAATGTCCCTGTTCCAAAGAACTTTATATAGCTTCTGCTGCCATGACACCTCTCTCATCAGCTGAGTTCTTTCCGGACATACTCCTGTAGTGCTCACACATCTGCCTCATCAGCATCCATGTGCCACCAGGAGTTGTAATAGAGCCCCAGTGGTGCTGGAGCACCCAGCCTATCAGAATCTACATCTAGCCTTCCAAATCCATGTGGAGGCAACTTCAGCGGCATCCTGCTGCTTTTTACACTGTATACCCTCCTTGTCTCTGTCAACCCCCCATGCATCCCACCTCCACTACTATAATGTTGCCTGTCCACTCCTTGTCTACACACTGTATCCACAGCTCCTCCTAATACAAAGCTGAAACTGTGATGGAGAAAAACTGAAAATCTCTTCTGAATTTTCATACAAACAAAAAATAATGTTACACAGGAAACTATGTTGTGCATATATATGTGTGCTGATTAGTACTTGTTTGTGTGGTGCTGAAGTCAAACACCAGGAGCATGTTTTAAAATACACTTAAATCTTGCTGAACATACACCACCAAATTTGAATGGTGCACATCAAATTCAAAGCAAAAGCTTTTGAGTCATAATTCAGCACCTGCTAAATGCAGTTCGGAATTTGCACCTGCAGCTCCTGAGGCCGTTTGAGTATAATGCTGAGCATAAAAGTTCTTGCAAAGGGGGCAGGTCAGTATGTACTCTTACCAGCTGTAGGGGTTTGTTGGGAACGAAGTACCACCACTGGAGTCTATAGACATAGACAGGGTAGGCTGTGTGTTCATCCGTGTCCATATGCATGATATAGGACACCACAAACTGCCCTGCTTTGCTGAACCCCAGGAACACATACCTGCAAATTCATCAGTAAATTGTTTGGGTTTTTTTAATCTGCAAGCAGACACAACAGGCAATGCTTAAGAGACAATAACAGGGGAAATGAAGCATGATACTGACATTAACATATCCTACTAAAAGTTATCATTATGATGTGAAAAAACAAAATGTTACTATGAACTATACACAATGTGACAATCCATCCAAGAGTACAGCTGAAGACTTCATTCAAAGCTATCAAAGTTTTATATATATAATAATATAGTATAAAAAGTTATTTTACAATTATCACTTTGGTATAACATTTCCATGAACAGTTTACCTCAGTCCTAGGAAGGGAAGGAAACCAATGTCAAATGCTAAATGCAACATAAATATAATTTGCCTAAAGTTTTTGGTTTTTCTTGATAACACAATTCACCCTACTGAGAAAGACTAACCTCAGGGTAACCAACATTGAAACTCACAACCACCGTAACAAATTCTTGCAAAACAAGTGGTTCGTCTTTGCTTGATTTCTCACTATCTGCAAATTAAATTCTCAGTCACTTGTTGTGTGCCTATGCTTCACTCACACATCCCATCAACCTCAAAGACAATGAGGTTCATCTACAAGACAAAACACCCACCCATCTTCCAGGAGCTCCTCTGGCACAAGGGACTTGAGACTGAAGGTTCGGAGTGGAATCTTCTGCAGCAGCTTGTAGGCCAGTCCCCGGCGCCTTGGCTGCAGTTTGCCAGCTTGCTGCAGTCACACAGAGTCATCACAGCACGCTGCACATGGTGTCATCAGTGCAAAACAGGTGAAAAGAAGGGGAAGGATTTAGACAAAGGTATCTCTTACTATGAGGAGGTGGAGGACAACAACTATGACAATGGGAGCATGCAAGAAGAATGAGAATGTCTAACTCTAAGTATATAAAGGCAATCACAAGGACAGCAAGTACAAGGATGAGAAAAATTTGAAGAGTGAGGACAAGGAGGAGGAGAAAGACAAGGGTGAATGAAGGAGAAAATAAGGAGGACAAAAAGGAAGAGGAGTGGCCCATGGAGGATGAGAGAATGAACAGGTACATGCAACAAAAGAAGAAAAAAGCAAATGGTTGATAAGGAATAATAATGCCTGAATGTAAACAACCATTATACTTCAATAAACACTATTTCTTTTACAGCTATATGTTAGAAAATGCTTTGTTAAAGCCAAGGGACTCTTTAAAAAATAGTGAAATATTGCTAGACAGCATTTATTTATGAGGACCTAAGGTAAAGGGGACTACACAGACAGTACACTGAAACCTCACCCTGAAAACTTTTTAATATGTGTGTGTGTGTGCGTGTGTGTGTGTGTGTGTGTGTGTGTGTGTGTGTGTGTGTGTGTGTGTGTGTGTGTGTGTGTGTGTGTGTGAGTGCATGCATGCATGCAAGAGAGAGAGAGAAAGAGAGAGAGAGAGAGAGAGAGAGAGAGAGAGAGAGAGAGAGAGAGAGAGAGAGAGAGAGAGAGAGAGACTTAACCCCACAATGCTGTGTGTTCTATGAGACAGAAAGGGCTTGAAGAGGAAAAGAAGACATGACAGCACAAGCATCAACAAAGAGTGGAATAACACATTAAAAGATATATATATATATCTCAGTTGTTAAAGGACCACTGGAGAATTTTGGTCACAGACATTCATGCTTAATTGCTGCCATTATCTAATATTAAAAACATTATTAGCTGCAAAGCAACAGATTAGGAAACAAAAGTAACTAAATGTTCCTATTTTGCTTGAAAATGGCACTCACTGTCTGTATCCTCTAAAACGTTGCAATAGCACATATTGACCAATATGATATCCATGCACTTATTAACTGAAATTTTTTTTAATGCATACAACATGATACAATTACAAAAACCCATTAATGAAATGCAAAGCACTTTGGTCATCCATCAAAGGTAATCTGAGGAACCATAGTTAGTGAAATAATGAACAAATACCGTAACACAACTCAACAAACATGTCATTTGCATTTCATTCGTCTGCACGACGCCTGAAGAAAAATAATAACAAATCATTACTCAGTTTTGTGCTCATGTTAGATTTGTTACGTTGTCAGCACGAGACATCTTATGATTTTCGTTCAATATATAAAAAGATATTTGTTCTTGGAATGACCCAGGTAATAAATGTTATTTTGACTCGATATAGCATTAAATACATAGACCGTCTACGTCGGATGGCCTTTAAAAATGGTTTCAGCGTTCGGCGACAGTCAGATGGAAAGAAGGTAAAACGGCTTTGTAAGCAGAAAAGAAAATCACGCTATGTCACCAAACAATACATATGGATACAATGATTTTCAAACTTACAGTTTGTTCCTCCAAAGCATGCAGACTCACAAACACATTCATAATATTTTCGGTAATCAAACCGTCCCCCACGCAGTTTTCATGCGTGTCATTTTAGTTCACGCCATCACAAAAGCGAGCACCGAAAAATGGCATTCAGGCCGGTGGACAGCAAAGAAATGAACCCAAGGGCCACTTCAAGCAACATCTAAGGTAGTTGTGCGTTTATTACATAGCACTAATGCCTTCTCTTCCACTCACTTACCTCTCTTATCGCGAGTCTTTTAACTATACTCGCCGCCATTTGTTTGAATCACTCCACATACAGCTTCTCTCATCCGTGCGGGATAAGAATCGAGTTGCCTCCCTTGCCCTCAATGTGAGAAAGAGGTAGCGGCCATTGTCCTCATGCTGAGGCAAAGGACGGAGCTCTTCAATGCTCTCCGGACAGATATTGTGTTTTGTAAATTCGCATGAGTGACAAAGAGATAAAGACAAAACAAAGTTGAGTAATGGTTTAAAACCTCTCCTCCACAATTTTCCCCGACAGAATAGTTCATAGTTTTGTTGGCCAAACTCAATACAACAAACATGAGATATCAAGCCAAGAAATACACGTTGAAAAGAAAAAGGCAAGGGGAGGGTACCATAAGGGGTTTGCAGGGGGGTTGGGGGGGGGGGGGGGGGGGGGGAGGGAGGGAGGAGGGGCTTTTGAAAGGATGGAAACAATTAGAGATGAAAAGCTGACAGAACTAGACTGAATGAAAGGGTGGTTGGGGTGGAAGGAGGAGATGGGATAGGCTGGGCGGGGACACCTCTATACAGGGCCGGACCCAGGGGGGGGTTCCAGGGGTTCCGGAACCCCCCCCCCTAGAAAAAGCATGTACCTTGGTTTGAGGTGTTTAAAAAAAAAACTTTTTGTGTGTGTCTCCAAAAACAATGCTGCTCTTACCCCTCAAAACAAGGCCCAGAATGCACCAGATTGCACAGATTTGAACCGTTTTTCAAAAAATTTCCGGGAGGGCATGCCCCCGGACCCCCCTAGTTTGCGCGCCTGCTTCGCAGGCGCGCGCTCGTGGCTTCGCCACTTCGCTGATTTGTCCCCCCCAACCAAATAGGACCCCCCCCCCCAACTCATTTGGTCCGGCCCTGTCTATATGCCCCCGTCTCTATATGCCCCCGTCTCTATATGTCCCCTGTCTGAGTGTGTTCTTCATGGCCACATAGGGTTAGGGTTAGGGTTAGGGTTAGAGTTAGGGTTAGAGTTATAGGGGTCGGCTCTCTATTGCGGAGGGCCGCTATTGCGGAGGGCCGCTATTGCGGGATTTTTTTGGTAACAAAAGTTCTTAAGACAATTTTGATTCTTTTGTCCTAAAACGCCTAAAAAACCATAAAATTTTTGTTACTTTTTTTTTGAACTTATAAATTTTTCCGTTTTTTTTTCTATTGCGGGGGGCCGCTATTGCGGGATTTTTTTTGGTCAAAAATTCTTAAGGCCATTTTGATTCTTTTGTCCTAAAACGCCTAAAAAACCATATAATGTTTGTTACTTTTTTTTTTACGGGGGCATATAGAGACGGGGGCATATACAGACGGGGGCATATAGACACGCACCCGGCTGGGCTGGGGCTGAGAGGAGGTGGAGTAAGGGGTGAGTGGAATGGGTTAGGTGGGGGAGAAACACCCAGCCAGAGGTTAATGGGTTCATAACAGTTCAGAGAACCATGAGTTGCTGTTTAAAGCTGTGCACAGAAAACGAGGGTCGGGATTTCAAAACGTCAACTATAGGGCATTCGATAACAGGTAGGCCTAGTCGATCGGATGTTGCAGCGACGAAAGCAAGGTCAAAACTTTCATGCAAGGTACGCATCGGTCTGTATTTCATGTCGGCCCGATCTATATGTAGCGGACGAATTGAAATAAGGCATGAGGTCACAGGATTCAAAATGAATATGGATCAAATCGCATGCGCGCATGCATAGTGGTCCGTATAGATTGCAAGGAAGACGTAGGCCTACGCCATATAATTGGCGCCGAAGATAAGAACGTATAGTCTCAGATGCATCGAGGGCACACGTACATATCTTTGTCCAAATCAATGGGCGTTGTAATTCGCAATTTTTGCAGATGTCTTTTATTGACAAAGTCAAGCAATCCTTGATTTCGAAATGATCGAGCGCTCCATGCATGGCTCGATCGTTTCTTTGTCAAATGACTGTTTTGATGCCACATTAATTACTTCAATGATTTATACAGGCGGCCTTAGTAGTTAGCCCTTTAGAGGTTCTCCAAACCCTTTGTTTTCTAGTGAGGAACTCAGTATGGGAAATGCAGTGTGTGTGTGTGTGTGTGTGTGTGTGTGTGTGTGTGAGAGAGAGAGAGAGAGAGAGAGAGAGAGAGAGAGAGAGAGAGAGAGAGAGAGAGAGAGAGAGAGAGAGAGAGAGAGCGCTAGGGGAGGGAGGGAGGAAAGGGAGAGAGAGAGAGAGAGAGGAGAGAGAGAGAGAGAGAGAGAGAGAGAGAGAGAGAGAGAGAGAGAGAGAGCTAGGGGAGGGAGGGAGGGAGGGAGGGAGGGAGGGAGAGAGAGAGAGAGAGAGAGGAGAGAGAGAGAGAGAGAGAGAGAGAGAGAGAGCGCTAGGGAGGGAGGGAGGGAGGGAGGGAGGGAGGGAGGGAGGGAGGGAGGAGGGAGGGAGGAGGGAGGGAGGGAGGGAGGGAGGGAGGGAGGGAGGGAGATAGAGAGAGAGAGAGGAGAGAGAGAGAGAGAGAGAGAGAGAGAGAGAGAGAGAGAGAGAGAGAGAGGAGGGCGGGTTGGTGGTGGGGGGCGGGGGCTGGTGGTTTTTTTCATTTTCTGGACATCATAACATACTAAATCAGCAATTAACTGTATGACCTATGCAAACTGATGACTAACCCTTCTAATGAAATACATGAGTGCATGGCGTCCACGGTTGCCACAGTTGCTATTCCGCCCGAAACGGGCCAAATTTAGCAATAATTCGAGAACCATATGAAAATATATAGGCAAGGGAATTCGTACAATTACATGATCAGCGACAATGACAATGCCGGAGTCTTTGTTAACGGACGTACGTCACTGTCGTTTCCACTATCAAGGATGTGGTCGTAGTCGTCATCATCATCAAAATCTCTAATGTCATCTTTGCTGTCGTCGTCGTTTTTGTCGTCGTCGAAAGCATTAATTGAAATGGAAACATTAATTTTTTTCTTCTCATTGTTTACATACCTCGTCAGCAAGAGAGATCATGCCTATCGTGTTTCATCAACGCCAGCGGCGCGTTGCTTACGATAGGAACCTTGCAAGGTCTTGCGAGGAATAGGCTGGTATCAAAATGTGTGTAAAAAATGATGAAAGCAGATGTTCAGGCAGTAACATGTTTGACATGTGCTGACACCGGCCTATTACTTGCCAGCTAGGTAGGCTAAGCAACGCGCCTCAGTATGCTGACCTTCACTTCCATGCCTTACCCAGTGCAGACGCTGTCAGTGCAGTGGTGGTTGCCTGTCCCAAGCGACAATGGCAGACTGCACACTTAAGTCTCTCCTCCGAATTTGTTAGTTGATGTGACTCGCCAGGCCGATACGCGAGCCATATCGAGGGTGACAGTAGGGAATACTGAAAGGCAGCTCTGCAAGTGTCCTGAGCTGCAGCCCTTCTTTTTTCCCTGGCACTGAGTGGCAGTGGCGAGTCGGCTCTCTCTGGAGTCCTCAAAGGTGGCTGTCGCTTTCCTTGCGGCCGCCCTCCAATCGGGTTGGTTTAGTTCTTTGCCAGGCGTTCCAGATCTTATGGCAGACACTGTCAGAACTCCACAGACATATAATACTTGGGCAGTGTAATGGATATGCTGATGCAACCCAATATATCTTGCAGCTGCCATGCTATGCATAGGTCCAAATCACGTGCTTTGAATTGGGGAGTCAGATGTGGTTCTTTTCCATGTCGTGTTGCTGTCTTCTTGATGAATGTCCTTTCTTAAATTGTTGTCATCTGAGAATGCATGAGCATGGCTGACGGAGAAATATGAACAACGTCTCACAGCATGCAAGAAATTATTTCCCTCATGAGACCACAAATGGCACATGTATAGTCCTTAGAAAACTATTAACAGAGTTGAATGTCAAGTTCAGTTATATTCGACTACACGTAATGTGAAACTATCACCAAATCGATAGTTTTACGAGTTTTTATTCTTTCACGTATATATGGAGGAGAACCTGCACACATATCAAACAGCATTATATAGGCCTACCCATAATTTGACTAGTGACCGTTCATTATGTTGTGGTTAAACTTCGAGTTATAGTCCGCAAAGACACATTTTATAATCAACACTATCAATTGCTTTATCTTTCGATTTCACAATGAGTTTAGTGTCTTCCAACAGGAATTTTATTTTTCAATGTAATTCGTTCCGAAAAAACTAATTGCTTGGTACGGAGTACGAGTTATCTCCCTTACCAATCTAACAAATAACGTGCTGGGGCGCCTTGAAAGTACGTTCTCGCATGCACCAACACATCTTTGGTTTCAGTTTTATTCCTGGAGTGGTTGACAAAGACAAAAATTCCCACTCAACTCTCTCACTGTGGCTATGGTAAGGCACGACTCATTTGGCGCTATCTGAAAAGGTCCAAGTACCTCAACAGGGGCGGATTATGACCTTGCCAGGGGGAGGGTTCCAAGTCACTTTAAAGTAACTAAATTAGCAATGCACCTGTTCACCCGTTAACTGCTTAATACAACGAAATAATCACTCTACCGGTTGTCAGTGATTCAGCAGTCAGACTGCAAAAGTTGACGCGGGAGCTGCGTCGCCATCCTGGTCTTGAACTTTCGTCCAAAGGCGTCAACTATGGCCCATGAGTCCACTGTGATGATTCTGTGAAGCCGCATCAGCGCCAGGCCATTTAAGCGCTGATTGGTCATAGCTGACCGTAAGCTGGTCTTTAATAATTTAAGACCGCTGATCGACCTCTCACATTCAGCAGTGGTGACGGGAAGCGTTGCCAGGAGTCGAAGTAGGACATGAATGTTCGGGAAGAAGTTCCTGTTGCAATGCTGTAGAGAGGCAGCCACTGTTGAAGGGCATGGTTGTGCTGTCTGTCCTTTCCACTTGACGCACCAGCGATGGAACTCTGCTGGAATTTCATCAGGATCTGGTAGGTCAGCTGCCCACTTGTCTGCCAAGCACGTAATGCCGTCAGGGACCTTGCATGCATTCGCAACACCAGCAGCTTGGTCTGCGACGAGCATTAGTCCACCATGGACCAACCCAGCGTTCTGAAAACGGCTCCCAAACTCAACAATAAGATGATCTAAGAAGGGGGCCGCAACGCTTCGACGAAAATATTCCTCAGCTGTGCCAGCTGGTTGGTTAGACCTGTGTGTCTGTGAGCACGCTGTCCTCGGCATTGTCACATTTTCATGGACGCTTTCTGCAAGCTCCTCTGCCTGAGTGAACCAAGTTGTGAAGACGTCATCCAGGTTGCCTCGAAGATCAGCCAGAGCACTGGCTGTTCCTTCAATGTCCGCATAGGCTTCAACGATGTCCCGTGTTTTCTTCTGCAGGCTCACTGAGAGAGGTTTGATGTATTTGAGACAGTTTCTTGTGACCACAAATGACACCATGAAACAACTGCTTGCGATTGCTGATCTCAGTCCTCGGCACTTCGTCAGGGTGTCACTGTCCCAGTCCTCGCTTTTGTCCTCCATGTCACCCAAGCAACGGTACACGTATGGGAACAGGTTGGTCAGGGTTTCGAACGCATTGTGCGTTTCAATCCATCGGGTCCGACATAAGTCTACAAGTTTTCGCTTGTTGGTGATATCACAAGCCTCCAAGATTTCCTCCAAGAAGCGCTGCCTCTTTGGAGACAAAGAGAAGAAGAGTGAGAGTTCCCTCATTGTCCCGAACATGTTGCGGATGCTCTGGACGCCGCATGCCTTCACGATGCACAAATTCAGGCAGTGAGCCGCGCAGTGGAAATAAACGGCCTTATCATTCAGCTCAGTGATTCTAGCCTGCACCCCTTTGAATTTGCCGGCCATGTTGGATCCACCATCATATCCCTGCCCCCTGATGTCTTCAACTTGCAGACCCCAGTCTTCAAGGCAACAAAGGAGCTTTTCTGTGAGTGCTTCACCTGTGATTTGTTCACAAGGAACAAAGGCTAGAAACTCTTCCCGTATGACATCGGACGAGTCCACAAAGCGCAAAACAACCGCAAGCTGCTCCCAGTTGGCTGTGTCACACACTTCATCGGCAAGAAGTGAAAAATGGTTTGCTTCTTTGACTTCTGCCAACAACTTGTCCCTGATGTAGTCCCCAATCAATTCTATGATGTTGTTTTGAGTGGTCTTGCTGATGTATGTTGCATGACCTGAACCAGAATGAGAGGATTCTAAATGTTGCTGAAGAACTGTATCTCCGGAATCAATGCGAAAGCGGATTAGCGCGTTGAAGTTGCTGTGGTTTTCGTCTTCCAACAATCCATCATCCCTATGGCCTCGTAATGGAAGACCCTGCCTGCCACAGAGAATGACTGTGTCAACGACACTCTTCAGAACGGCTCTATTGTCCTTGATCCTCTGGATGTGGGTTTCATTCACCCTGGCATCAATCGCTTTGGCTGGATCTTTCATGTTTTCAATGAACGACTCAGCCTTGATCATGGCATCTTTATGGTAATCTTTCATCTGGTGTTTTTTCATCTGGTCACTTGCCTTGGTCCAGTTCTGGAATGGCTTCTTCACGAAATATCCGAGGTCATCACGCATTGGAAAACAAACACACGCTGTACAATATGCACCATCCTCTGAAGGTGAATAACAGAGCCACCTGAAGGTCTCGAGCCACTCAAACTGAAACCGTCTTTGCTTATTCATAAGAAAAGTGATGGGAAATACATGCTTTGCACTAGTTGGTTTCCAGTGGTTTGTCAAAATGTCCAGCTTCATTTGGTCTGACCAGGGTTCTTCAGAATCCAAGCTCTTCGCGATGTCAACTTGAGACTTGCCTGAAAAACAGTATAAAACTATGATGAAAATCAAATCTAAGCTTTACTGAATAAGTCTTAAAGTTAAAGACAATGTGCGACTACAACAGTAGGTACCTACTGTTTCTGTGCTATCATTCAGTAAAAGCGTGGTCTTAATAACTTAATAATATTATATTATATTTTGGTAGTGATCACAGATTAACAACAGCCAACTACAACAAACCAGCCAGTCTCTTCCTCCTCATTTGTTTTCGTCTTATTATAACCACATTCTTACATGAAACAGGGCCGTTGGTATAACTATTACTGAATGAACATTGCATCACTGTCCAGGGGTGTGTTTCATGTTTGTACGTTAGTACTTAGTCTTACTTTATTGTTCAAGTTGCAATTTAGTTTTGAATTTCAGTTAAGATTGAGTGTAGCCTAATCAAATGCAAAACCTCCCTTACCACCAGTCGACAAATTAGATTCTGACACCGTAGGCAGATTCCGAGAACAGCTTGGTGACGGTCTACTATCCCCGCTGCTACACGGCGTCTGATCTTCGGAAACAGAGTCTGGAAGTGGGACTGGCTCTACAGAACACTGCATAAAAGGACACATTTATTATTAGACTAAGGAACCTTATCACACACATATCAATCCATTTTATTTCTCCACAAACGTGTTACCTTTAAATTCAATTTCAGTGTGATATCTATGCTCATGCATACAGCCACGGCGAACGAGACTCGGAGTCTGAGAGAAAGAAGGTGCGTGCAATAGGCCTACCTCGAGCTCCGGTTCTGTGGGAAGGCCGCAAACCACATTTGCATCCAAGTCAACTGCTGTTTCAGCTCCTGATTCTTCATGTCTGGATGAGGTCGCTGTTTGTTCAAACCGGAAAATAAAATTTAAAAAGGTGTAGGCCTAATGGACTTGAATTTCTAAACATATAATATTATCTCATAATCTGCCAAACCTAAAACAAGCGGCCCGCACTGTGGTCACAGGTGATGTTGATCAATCTGATTACTATCGGGTTCGTATTGCCTACTAAAACGATGAAAAATACCTGAAAAAAATGCTCACCTGTTGCACCAGACTGCTGCGATTGAAAAAAGAATGAAATTCTCTTAGAGCCCTCGGCATCTGTGACGCTGAGCGGGCGCCGTTTCGGCATCTTTGATCGATTCGTCGCAGTCATTCAAAACCAAGGGAAATTACTCTTCTTGCGTGCTTCTTTTTACCGCATTCTTGTTCAAATAAAAGACTACTTAGAAATAATATTATTGATATTTGCATGGCTCGTTTTACGTCGGGTACAATTTTTTTGCATGGTTTGGAGAGAGAGATTGAACACTTTTTTATTATTATTTTATTATTCTTATTTTATTTTGTCCTTTTTTTAGGGGGGGGGGCAGGGGGGGGGGGGCAGGGGGGCAGGGGGGGGGGGGGGGGTTCCGGGATCCCAGGAACCCCCCCATAATCCGCCCCTGCTCAAAACGTTCTATTCTTTCTGATTGTCGCTGGCACAATATTATTTACGGTCGACGAAAGTACGACTTATGGATCGTGCGTGTGTGACGTCACGAAGATGACATTTTGGCCGACGGCACTTGACATTTAGCGGATGTGCTGAGTCGTGCAGCGTCATGGTCCGATATCAGTCTAGAAAAGCGTGTGTTGGATCATTGCATGAGGGGTGAGGGAACTCGTGAGCCTCTGCTGCATAGTTTCTTTTCATTGAAAGGGGTGGGGGGTGAGGGGGGGGGGGATTTAGTGGGGGGGTGGTGGTGTATTGGACTCGAAGGATAAGTTGCAGGTCTGCATAGTGATGGTTGGCGTACACCACACCAAGGAGAAGGCATTTGGTGGGCACAAATAGCTTATGTTTATCAGTAAAACAATGAAACAATAAAAGCAACTGGAAATGAAAATGAAAACGTTCACTCTTTGTCCACATCGAATAGCACATTTGACAGGGAGCCACGAGCGGAGAGCCAAGCTGAAAAGGCAATATGTACAAACACTTCATGAAAGTGGTCAGTATGAACACGCATTCTAACGACTGCCGCTACAAATATTTTCCATCGTTAACAAAACTGTTCATTCATACAAGCACACACACACGCGAGCGCGCGCGCGCGCACACACACACACAAACACACGCACGCACACGCGCGCGCGCACACATACACACACACACACGCAAGCACACACACACACACACACACACACACACACACACACACACACACGCCCACACGTGTTTTCTTACTCAAAGGAAATAGGCACTAATAACAAAACTTTCAACTGCCTTCTGGCCGGCCGCCTTCTGCAGTAGAAAGAGAATGATGAGGTGGACTGTACTCACACGCACGGCATCCCTTTATCTTTTGTGTTTTCAAAACCCACTAAACGTTATTCCCTCTAGGTTCCAGATGTTATCAGAGCCACACAGATGTCAGGAGCGGATCAGTTTTGTGTGTGTGTGTGTGTGTGTGTGTGTGTGTGTGTTTCCAAAATTTTTAAAGAGCGGGTGTGTGTGTGTGTGTGTGTGTGTGTGTGTGTGTGTGTGTGTGTGTGTGTGTTAAAGGGCTCAATCGAAACGTGATAGCGGGTTTTTTTTCAGTGCTCAACCGAAAACCTTGCAGCACTTGAAGCTCAGCCGAAACGTGAAAGCGAGGGGGGGGGGGGGGGGGGGGGTGGGGGGGGGGGCAAGTACGACCCTATAGGAACGCTTGGAGCTCAAAAGCGGGGGGGGGGGGGGGGAATTTTCACTGCAAAATGTTCCATTACCACTTTCAGGCAGCACATTTTGTTACTAATAAAAATAGTTTTTTTTAATTTCTTTTTATTTTATTTTTTATTTTTCTGTTGGGGGGGGGGGGGGGTGTTTCCGGAAAACCCCCCCCCCCCCTCGTCCGCACCTGGATGTAACCATTGTTACTTCCGCTAAGGAAGCAATTTTCTCACGCGGTTTAGTTGTTAGTTAGCTGTATAGCAATATCACTCCAAAAGTTTACAATGGATTCTGACGAAATGTAATGCAAGGTCAGGGTTTCACACAAGGAACGACCTAATAAAGTGTGGATACTATTTATAGTTTCGTTTTGGAATTACAACCACGCAGAGATATTTGATTGCTCATCATAAGGTTGATGACGTCAGACTATTGATGATACCGGCGTGTTCCGCACTCAGAAACCTCCACCAGACGTTAAAATTAAAAAAAAAATTTCGTAGCGTCAGGCCTGGCTATCAGAACATCCGGCCTGAATCAAAATTACACAGACCACAGAAGAGAAATGTTTGCGCTCTCAGAGTGCTTTCTAGTTGTAAGAGAGTTTTGTTTCGGGCGCCCTGTCTGAAGTGCAAAAACTCTAAGGAGGAACCGTCATCCAGGCATTGACACTTCTCCACATGCAGTCCTTGCAGCACAACACGTGTGTCCACGCACACTGTCGCCATTGGAGACATCTTGCAGATCACTCGGCAGCATTCTGAAAGTTCCTTTTCCAGAGTTGGCGCTGTGCTCGTGTTAACCCCATTGCACGTGACACGACGAAGCAGATAGTGGCTCGTGCGTGCGTCAAAGAAAGCGCGCTCCCCGAATAGAAAGCAGTCTATTTGCCGGCGACCAAGCAACGACGCAGTCATCAATCATCCAGTCAGGAAAGAGCTCAGGGAAGAAATCTCAGGATTACATGACAATGGCCATGTAGTATCGTGTGGTTCAGCAGGACCAACTCGTGAAAGAGAGGTTCGTCACGGCGAGAAGCAAAGAAATATTGCCGCCTTGTCTCGTCCCGTACAACGGGTTTTAGCCTGCCGCATGGGTCGCCAGGCTTGAATCTCAACCAAAGGAAAAACGCTAGTCTTGCAGTCATTTTGTGGCTAGTATATCTACTATATGCAATTGTTCGATGCCATACAGATCCTGAAGTTGCATTCTCCGGCAAAGTGCCTCTTCCCATGCAGAAGTGAAAACCGGGTACAACATATTGGGCACTGCATTGCGTCGTGTCAGTTACGAGTGTCTCAAACAATCTTTCCTTCTGAGCACGTGAACAACGATCTAGATTTATATCTAGCCCTGCATTACCAAGACTGCCATGGGCCGGCGTCAGGAGGGTGCTCTCGAGAGGTGGAGGTGCGCTCTTTCGATCATGACAATGTGCCTCTTTGGACTCTGCAGAAGTCGTCTCCGATGGAAGCCCTGCATCGTTATTAGGTGTCCAGGAAGTAACATTTAAGGCGCAGCCAGAACGTCTCTACCTGTCTTCTGTTTGACGACGGCTTCGACCGCGGCTGCAAAACAATCTGTAGACATATGGATATGGGCAGGTTGTATCACTCTCGTCGAATGAGGGGCCTGCGGACTGAGTGAGTTTCAATCTATATGTCTACAAATCTACCGTCCAAATCCAATGGACCAGGTCTGGGAGTGGGGGTGGGTGGTTTTTGTTAGAATGGAAGCGAGGGGTGGGGAGGTGAAAGTGGGGGAAGGATGGATAGGTGGAAGGAGCAAGTAGGAACGGGAGGAATGGGTTGTGGGACATTAAGTGGTAATAGGGGATCGGGAGGATGAGAGGAAATTCATCTGTTCATTCTCAATAGTTACCATTCCGTTGGTTACATTTTCCCGATGCTTTGTGTTTTGTGTGGTTTCTTTCACAAAATTTCCTGCAAAGGATAAAATTAAGTTGGTCTTTGATTAAGTTGGCCTATAGACTGATGTTGAACATACCAGAGAGAGTAAATCTATGAAGTGCTGGAGTCTTTGGCAACAAGCAAAACGTCTTTAGATGCTAGTAAGTGTTCTGCGTTAATCTAGAATCTAGTGGTGTTGAATGGAAAGCAACAACGACAGCAATAAAATTCAATACCGCCGAATGCTACTCCTAGGAGACATCCTTTCATACTGCTGTTCTACAGAGGATTAACAGTGGGGCCAGAACTATTTCATGTGTTATGCCTATCAAAATTGATTGCATGTGAGATGTACCATTGCCACTAATCCAAGCACTGAGCAGGACTGCATGTTGCCAAGTGGAGCCTGAGTTCACAAAGGTGGTGTTGGAGGCTATTTCTTTGCACAAGTCACAAAACAAAAACATCAGCTTCGTAAAGTTTTAATGGAATGCAAGTCAGATGATATGCATAGATAGGGAAAAATCCCATGGCACAACTGAATATGTAACAAAGCACATTCCACACTAGGAATCATTCAGCTCTCATCAGACAGCAATATGGCTGAAAATTGTTATTAATATAAAATCACCAGTTACTCCACAGATAAAATTACCATATTCAGACTAAACTGATCAGCAGGAAATATTACCATCATCCTCTTAAATGAATAACAACGACAACAATAAAGGAAAACAAAAACTCTTACCCACACACACACCCCACCCTCTCCCCTGCAGTGCATGCTCCATTGCTGCTTGGTTTGCTCACAGCACATCTGAGGACTGCCTGCAAATGCTGCTGAAAAGCCTTTAGCAATGGACAGAATCAAGGGACTCCATACATCATAGATACAATACACGTGGAAGGACCACTTTTTTCTGTGGAAGAGGATTGTGCAAAAGCATAATTAAAAATCTTACAAAGATCATATACATGGATGCCATAAATTTTAATAACATTGTGGAGATTTTTTTTTTAATGAGTTCATGCACTGATGTAACAGAGAGTGGAAATGCTTCATCACCAAAGTGATAAGTAATATCACACAAAAAGCTTCTTTGCAATCTATTAACTAATGTCTTCAGTTCATTGAATTAAAAAACATAATTTCAATATTTTGTTAATGCTTTGACTTGCAAAGTGACCAGGGGAAAATCTTTTACTAAACAGTGAGTTTACTTTATCTAGTACATCTATGTGTACTGAGAAATTTATTACAACTGCAAGTGCACATATTAAATACTGCCTGTCTAACAGTAACAATCAGACTATTTGAATTTTACATGGTCATGCAAGCTATCATTTATCATTTTGTGCAAGCATTCTCTTCTGTTACTATCTATGGCAAAATGCATTCTGCCAAAACTTCAGTGCACACATTGGAATGTTATTCTTTTGGAAATGGCAAGAGTCAAGTATTTCCATATGCAAATTTCAATAACATTGCATAACTATCACATCATATTTGACATAAAAGAACTTCCTGCAACAAACACCAGCAACAATGGGTGCATCCAAAACAATTATATTTCTATTACTAATTTTAAAAGTCACAGTTTAAACTTATTTATCACAAAAACGTGTTTAACTTCAGAGAAGTCAAAAAGGTGTGTTAAAAGCCTATATTGAGAGCCATTTGTTATGAAAAATAACATGCATCAAAAACAATGCAAGTACGACGGCTCATCAAACACTTTACATACATGGAATTTCAGGCATAAATAATAAATACAGAACTAAACATGGCAAACATCAACTTGCCATGATCCAACACTGACTAGGGATGGGACTAAAATCAAGACATAAAGGTCTTTGATATCACTTCAATGATCTGCTATTTTGATTTTGATACTGACAAATATCCAGAGCTATAATGTCATGCAGACTGTCACTGACATCACGTCTTTTGCATTTTTGGCAAAATTAACCTCTACATGAAGATCTTGTTAGGTAAAAAAAAATGAATGCAGGCTGGGTGTTGATGCTTCAATTTGATTGGTTGATGGTGTAGGGCTGTCACTGTGTCTTGAGGATGATAGGGGTATGCAACCAGTTCGTTGTTTCTTGTGGATTGAGCTTTGACTTCCTGGGCGATGTGAATGTATGACTGCATCTGAATGATCTGACCCTGTCCTGATGCTCCCATGTACCCATTTGTCTGTTTGGGGCTGCCCCTGGCCGAGGTCCTAAAGCAAGTCCTAAAAGACCATCAGCCAGGGCTTACAATGTCGAGGGGGGCATCAGGTGATTCTGGCACTGTGGCAGTATGTTTACACTGTCAAGATAATTCTACATGGACCAATCTGGAGTTCTGAGTCAGACAACCGTTTCCTTGTGACTTCAAGATCAAAATAGCACTTCAAAAGCGCACTTCAGTCAGGATAACCCATACCAATATCACACACATTGTGAGGTAAACCTAAAAAATAAAAACATGGAATAATGTGGTTTCTATTCATTCAAATCTGAACACTAGCTTGGAATAAGTAGGCACATAACTTAATACATTTTGTTTATTAAGTTTCTAATCTTCATATTTCAATGTCACTTTCAAACATTTTCTTTGAAGACTGACTAATTTGGATATGCCAAGTTATCATATCCTACATTAAAATCATATTAAGTAAACAATCCTACACAGTTTCACAAATAAGTCACACATGTCAGGAATTTTGTGCCTGTTGCAACAAATAACCCTCAGTTAGCATAAACCAATCTCCAAAGAGAAGCCAAAATTATTTCAAACAATAATGTCTTTCCATTCTTCAACCCTTACTGAAATGTAAAATGTTGACCAAGTAAGAAAATGTAAAACAAAAGCACAAGAACAAATGCATTAGAATCCTAGTGCAAATACATAACACGCAAAGAAAAACCCTTAATCACCCCTCTTGGAATGTTGTATTACCTGCAATGATGATGTTCATCTTTCAATGTAGAAGATGACCATGACTTCAGTGTCAGTTGGAGGATCTGTGACTGTGGGTTCCGAAGGGCCCACAAAGACAAAGCAACCAAATTCGTTTCCTTAGTTCTGGGAATATCCCCAGAAAGAGACAGGTTTGCCCAGCACACGGCGATGGCGAGTGACGAAGGAAGTGAAGGAGGAGACACAGTTGCCGATGAAGTGGTCTGCCTTGCCTAGGATGGCCAGGTCTATCTGTGGTAGCCAGGGGTCCTGGTGAAGGACCTTCACCTGAAGGAGGAGAAAAGTATATGCCTGCTTTGATTTGGCTGCAAAGTTTCACTGCTGTGATAGATGCTGATGTTCAACCTATAAATGTAGAAAATACATTTTTCTTCTTTCAAAGCAAAGTGTTCACCGCCTCAATGAAAGGTAACTCACTTTGTTCCATGAGCGAAAAAGCATCATTTATCATCTTATAGAGCAGTTAAGTTCAACAACTTTTGTCATGCACATTTCTAAAAGAAACACAACCATGCACAATGGCACTGCATTAGTTAAAATGGAGAGAAGGATAAAACACCTTTCTTCGTTCACAACTTGCCCAGGTACTACAAAAACTAATTTTCATCATCATTATCCTTTATTCCCACATGCTCTGTATAGTACAAGGTGGCAAGCTATCAAACTCTACTCTTACAAGTGCCCACTGTCTGAAAATAGTCATACAAAGGGTCACTTAAAAAATGCACTCTATAACAAGGTGAGGAAAAGCAGAATGTCATCTTTTACTTTTAGATTGTGCAAATCTGATTACTGAAAAGACTACCAAATAACATCCAAGTCCATGTTGGTTGTTTCCACTTTTTTTACAGTCATGTCTTTGAACAGATTTTAAAATGAAATGCATGACAGAAAAGCCAATTTCCTAAAATATATATACATAGCTTAGAGCATGAATGCAGTACCCAAATCAAATGTTCATACAAGAGAATGCTCAGCCAAGCTATTTAACCAAGTTTTCCCAGATTTCAAGAGAACAATTTACAATTATAAAGATACAGAATAATGCATAGCCTGGCATAAATAAGGCCAGTACTGCAATAGCCAACCAATGCATTCTAATGTACCCAAGCAAATGGGGATATTGCTATGCATGTATATGATTAGAATGAAAGAAGCAAAAGAGGTAAATTGAATAAGATTTTTAAGCAGCTGATCAGCTCTCTGTAAAAGGCAGAAATCATACATATAAACCTTTAGATCACTCACTGTGTTTAAGCAATCACTCAGAACTAATGGCTGCTGATCATGCTGCTCACCTTCAGGGATTTCAGGTGTTCTTCCAGTTCCTTTATCATGGGATCTTTGTCTGTTGCAACATATATCACTTTGGCTCGGGTGTTCAGTACTACATTTTTGACCAGCCTGTAAATAACCACCACCACCATCATCATCATCATCATCATCATCATCATCATCATCATCATCATCATCATCATCATCATCATCATCATCATCCCTAGAATGGCTATGTCACCACCACCATCACTGGCACTACATCCATCATCATCATCATCATCATCATCATCATCATCATCAAAAAGGCCAGTTATATTCAACATTGAAATGATCTATGCTGGAGCCCAAGAGGCTGTCCCATGAAATATATTCCCTTTCTTCCTTTTCCTGTCACACACGTAT